>OZ023143.1:21204335-21260321 GCA_963675895.2 Styela plicata | reverse complement strand
CCTTGTGTTCGAGTCCTGGTGAGTCCAGTTCGTGAATCCACTCTCACCATTCAACCCAACGTAGTGAATGCATGATTGGAATGCAAACAATGTGAGGCGCACTTAAAGTCGTAAACTACGCCACCAAGTGTTGAGTTGGCTCTCACTTGTTAAATGTTTTTATCAAGGAAATTTTATAAGCTTTCCAACAAAAGTATTTAAAATAAAAATCAGATGGAATAAAGACATTCAAACGGCCCTCCAAATTATCATAAATTTTAGGCAATTTTGCAGGTATTTCGACAATCACTTTATTTTAGAATTTTTGGGTACCGGTAATTTTTGAATTATCTTTTTAAAAATATAGAATATTAGGGAGCCAAAATAACACTAGGCGGCATGCCGTGCGGCTTTAGAATAACCGATCGTATTTCTTGTGGCAATTAATGAGAAGCAAAGAAGTGGTAGATAGATTTTCACCGCCCAGGGCAGATATCACTCACTCACTTCACCATGGCACTTTAGTTTTGTATGGGATGTTTTTTTCTTAGAGTGCAGTTGCTGGCACTTTATCTTGTGGCAGCCATTTGAGTGATTGATAGTTAGATTCTTTTAGGCACTGTTTTCATCCTTGCTTGGAGCGAACTTACAGAAAAAAATAAGTGGTTTATTTTGTTAGGAATAAAGCAAAGCTTGGTTCTGCAAATAAGCGAGTGATAAAATAGAAAATTCAACAATTGTTAAATTGAAGAATATCTTTTGTGATTTATTAGCTCAGTGGAACTTTAGGATAAAAGTTATTTATTTAGTCTATTTCACAATTTTTGAAAAATTGTGCTAAATAACCAGAACATAGAAAATTTGCTACAAAATGCTTAAAAATTTACCGTTACACAATACAGTCTAACGTTAGAAGTCATACCAGTATGAAAATAATGCTCTTATTATTGTTATGAAAATTTCAGGAAAAACAAAAAAAAAATATTAAAATATTTTTGTAACAAAATTCGCACATCGAAATCACAACTGAATTTTTTCGTCCCTTATTTTCGAAAAATACATTATGTTGAAGAGAAATACTATAAGACTCTGTATAATTTGCGATTACACGCTTAAAACGCACGAAAACTTTGCCTATTTTGGAGAACTTTCAGTTAAAATTACGAAATCTTATAAATTTATTTATTTTTCCCTGAAATGGTTTTTAAGATCAAATTTCATGTACAGTATTAGTCACGAGAAAGAATTACGCGATTTAGCATAAGCAGATTTTTTGGTGGCTGGAAAGGGGGAAATATCCTTTAAAGTCGCCCGGCTTTACGATATTCTCCAAGTTGCTCCATTTTATAATTGTCCTATTATCGTCACTCAAAAAGTATACTTAAAATCTATAGTTAATTTAAGTTAATGTTTTCAGAGGCTTAATTTGCCAAAACTCCTGTGCGCACATAAAAGTTAGCCAAGTGTGAAATCAGCCATTTTTGTCAGTATTTTGGTGCAACCATTTTGAATCTTTTTATTGGCACAAGATGTCTCACTATTGTATGAACATCAATAGAGCGATTGAAGATGTAAAATCTGGCATCAGCAAACCGAAATTCGGCGGGAATGATTATAGGGTAAGTCATGTTAATATCCAAATATCGCTAAATTCACACAGAACTTGAGGTGCTTACTTATTTCGTTCAAAATTGATATTCGTGCTCAAAGCATATTAGTTCATGGCTTACCTGTTACATTTGTTTGATAGACAGTCCCTGCCGTGACATTTGCTGTTGACGCGCTCAACGTTGTTTTCAGCAGTTGATATCGAAGCAACTTCTGCAGTGACAACTGTTTCACCTGCTGCTATGTCAGCTTGATTAGCTGTTACTGCGATGTTCTCAGCTTGCTCGATCTGAAGCTCATTAACATGAGAGTCACTGATGTTCGATTCTGAAATGTTGAATAAAATCTTAATAAACCTGAAGAATGTTACAAGTATACCTCAATGCTGTCATCAACATCATGGCAGTTCGCATGTCAAACACCTTGTGTTCGAGTCCTGGTGAGTCCGGTTAGTGAATCCACTCTCACCCTTCAACCCAACGTAGTGAATGCAAGTTTGGAATGCAAACGATATAAGGCGCACACGAAGTCGTAAACTACACCACCTAGTGTTGAGTTGGCTCTCACTTGTTAAATTTTTTTATCAAGGAAATTTTATTAGATTTCCAACATAAGTTTTCATTTAAAATAAAATACCAATTTTCATTTTAAAATTTTAAGGTGCCATGAGTTTTGAATTATTTTTCTCAAAATATAAAAGATTTTGGAGCCAACATCACACTAAGTGGCATGCTGTGCGGCATTAGAATACCCTGTCGTACTTTCTGTGTGCTGCAGAAGAAAATAAATAAGAAGCAAAGAAGTGGTAGATAGTTTTTCTTCGCCCAGGGCAGATATGACTCACTCACTGCACTTTGCCATGGTGATTTAATTCTGTATGGGATGTTTTCTGCTTAAAGTGCTGCACTTTATCTTGTGGTAGCCATCTGTGTGACCGTTAGTTAGCTCCTCTACGAACTTCTTTCATCCTTGCTTAGAGCGAATATGCTCTTTATTTTGATAGAAATACCAAAATTTAAGGTAAATTTGATTTGAATGTCTTCCCTTATCATCATTCCATTTTTAATATTTTTGTTGGAAAAATATTCCCTTATCAGTTGCACTCGTATGATGCTAGACCACACCAGCGTTACGCTAGTCCACACTCTTGGACGCATTTGCATGTTCAACCTTTACATTTGGTGTAACTTTGACTGGTGTTACTTTAGTTTCTCTTAAATTAAACAAACAAAATTGGGATTTGGGAGCCAAGAAAAACACTAGGTGGCATGCTGTGCGGCTTCAGGGCTTTAAAAAAATGATCGTATTTCTTGTGTCACCGGCTTCAGGGCTTTAAAAAAACGATCGTATTTCTTGTGTCACGCAAAAATGCTATTAATAAGAAGCAAAGAAGGGGTATACAGTTTTTCATCACCCAGGGTAGATATCACTCCCTCATCGCACTTTATGTTGTGATAGCCATTTCATTGACCGATAGTTAGATTCTTTTAGGCACTGCTTTCATCCTTGCTTGGAGCGAACTTATAGAAAAAAAATATGTGATTTATTTTGTTGGTAATAAAGCACAGGTTTGTTCTACAAATTAACGAGTGATGAAAATAGAAAATTCAACAATTGTTTAATTGAACAATATCTTTTGTGATTTATTAACTCAATGGAACTTTAGGATAAAAATAAATCATTTAGTTTTTTCGAAAATTTTTGAAATGTCTTCCTAAGGAACCAGAACTTAGCAAATTTACTCCACAATTTACCGTTACAAAATATAGTCTAACGTTAGGAGTCATACCAGTACTAAAATAAATCCTCTTATTATTGGTGTAAAAATCTTAGGGAGGACATAAAAAATAATATTAAAATATTTTTGTAACAAAACTCGCACATCGAAGTCACACAGATTTTTTCGACCCTTAATTTCGAAAACACCCCATTTAGGAGGCAAATACTATGAGATTCTTCAAAATATGTGATTACAGGCTGAAGAATCGCACGGACATTTTGCCCATTTTGAAAGACTTTATGAAAAAAAATACCAAATCATATAATTTTAATCATTTTTTTCGCTGAAATGGATTTTCGTAATAAATTTCAAGTTTAAATGAACAGAAAAAAACCTAGAATAACACTTTTGGTTATTTTATTAAATTCTTTTCCTGCAACTCACAATAATGTCCAAATATCCCTAGATTGACATAAACATGAGGTGCTTACTTATTTCGTTCAAAGTCGATATTTATGCTCAAAGCATATTAGTTCATGGCTTACCTGTTACATTTGTTTGATAGACAGTCCCTGCCGTGACATTAGCTGTTGACGCGCTCAACGTTGTTTCAGCAGTTGATATCGAAGCAACTTCTGCAGAGACAACTGTTTCACCTGCTGCTATGTCAGCCTGATTAGCTGTTACTGCGATGTTCTCAGCTTGCTCGATCTGAAGCTCATTCACGTGAGAGTCACTGATGTTCGATTCTGAAATGTTGAATAAAATCTCATTAAACCTGAAGAATGCTACAAGTATACCTGAATGTTGTCATCAACACCATGACAGTTCGCATGTCAAACACCTTGTGTTCGAGTCCCGGTGAGTCCGGTTCGTGAATCCACTCTCGCCATTCAACCCAACGTAGTGAATGCATGATTGGAATGCAAACAATGTAAGACGCACATAAAGACGTAAACTACGCCACCAAGTGTTGAGTTGGCTCTCACTTGTTGAATATTTTTATCAAGGAAATTTTATAAGCTTTCCAACAAAAGTATTAAAAATAAAATTCTGATGGAATAAAGACATGCAAACTGCCCTCGAAATTATCATAAATTTAAGGCAATTTTGCAGGTCTTTCTACAATCAGTATTTTATTTTAGAATTTTTGGGTACCGGTAATTTTGGAATTATCTTTTTAAAAATATAGAATATTAGGGAGCCAAAATAACCCTCGGCGGCATGCCGTGCGACTTTAGAAAAACCGATCGTATTTCTTGTGTTCCGCAAAAAAAGGCAATTAATGAGAAACAAAGAAGTGGTAGATAGAATTTTATCGCCCAGGGCAGATATCACTCACTCACTTCACAATGGCACTTTAGTTTTGTATGGGATGGGATTTGAGTGATTGATAGTTAGATTCTTTTAGGCACTGTTTTCATCCTTGCTTGGAGCGAACTTACAGAAAAAAATAAGTGGTTTATTTTGTTAGGAATAAAGCAAAGCTTGGTTCTGCAAATAAGCGAGTGATAAAATAGAAAATTCAACAATTGTTAAATTGAAGAATATCTTTTGTGATTTATTAGCTCAGTGGAACTTTAGGATAAAAGTTATTTATTTAGTCTATTTCACAATTTTTGAAAAATTGTGCTAAACAACCAGAACTTAGCAAATTTGCTACAAAATGCTTTAAAATTTACCGTTACAAAATATAGTCTAACGTTAGAAGTCATACCAGTATGAAAATAATGCTCTTATTATTGTTATGAAAATTTCAGGAAAAACATAAAAAAAATATTAAAATATTTTTGTAACAAAACTCGCACATCGAAATCACAACTGAATTTTTTCGACCCTTATTTTCGAAAAATACATACATCATTTTGAAGAGAAATACTTTAAGACTCTGTATAATTTGCGATTACACGCTAAAAACGCACGAAAACTTTGCCTATTTTGGAGAACTTTCAGTTAAAATTACGAAATCTTATAAATTTATTTATTTTTCCCTGAAATGGTTTTTAGGATCAAACTTCATGTACAGTATTAGTCACGAGAAAGAATTACGCGATTTAGCATAGGCAGATTTTTTGGTGGCTGGAAGGGGGGAAATATCTTTCAAAGTCGCCCGGCTTTACGATATTCTCCAAGTTTCTCCATTTTAAAATTGTCCTATATTCGTCACTCAAAAAGTATACTTGAAATCTATAGTTAATTTAAGTTAATGTTTTCAGAGGCTTAATTTGCCAAAACTCCTGTGCGCACATAAAAGTTAGCAAAGTGTGAAATCAGCCATTTTTGTGAGTATTTTGGTGCAACCATTTTGAATCTTTTTAATGGCACAAGATGTCTCACTACTGTATGAACATCAATAGAGCGATTGAAGATGTAAAATCTGGCATCAGCAAAACGAAATTCGGCGGGAATAATTATAGGGTAAGTCATGTTAATATACAAATATCGCTAAATTCACAGAGAACTTGAGGTGCTTACTTATTTCGTTCAAAATTGTTATTTCATGCTCAAAGCATATTAGTTCATGGCTTACCTGTTACATTTGTTTGATAGACAGTCCCTGCCGTGACATTTGCTGTTGACGCGCTCAACGTTGCTTCAGCAGTTGATATCGAAGCAACTTCTGCAGTGACAACTGTTTCACCTGCTGCTATGTCAGCTTGATTAGCTGTTACTGCGATGTTCTCAGCTTGCTCGATCTGAAGCTCATTAACATGAGAGTCACTGATGTTCGATTCTGAAAAGTTGAATAAAATCTTAATAAACCTGAAGAATGTTACAAGTATACCTGAATGTTGTCATCATCATCATGACATTTCGCATGTCAAACACCTTGTGTTCGAGTCTTGGTGAGTCCGGTTCGTGAATCCACTCTCACCATTCAACCCAACGTAGTGAATGCAAGTTTGGAATGCAAACAATATAAGGCGCACACGAAGTCGTAAACTACACCACCTAGTGTTGAGTTGGCTCTCACTTGTTAAATTTTCTTTATCAAGGAAATTTTATTAGATTTCCAACATAAGTTTTCATTTAAAATAAAATACCAATTTTCATTTTAAAATTTTTAGGTGCCGTGAGTTTTTGAATTATTTTTTCTTAAAAACACAAAAGATTTTGGAGCCAACATCACACTAAGTGGCATGCTGTGCGGCATTAGAATACCCTGTCGTACTTCTTGTGTGCTGCAGAAGAAAATAAATAAGAAGCAAAGAAGTGGTAGATAGTTTTTTCTTCGCCCAGGGCAGATATGACTCATTCACTGCACTTTGCCATGGTGGTTTAATTCTGTATGGGATGTTTTCTGCTTAAAGTGCTGCTGCCTTTATCTTGTGGTAGCCATCTGTGTGACCGTTAGTTAGCTCCTCTACGCACTTCTTTCATCCTTGCTTAGAGCGAATATGCTGTTTATTTTGATAGAAATACCAAAATTTAAGGTAAATTTCATTTGAATGTCTTCCCTTATCATCATTTCATTTTTAATATTTTTGTTGGAAAAATGTTCCCTTATCAGTTGCACTCGTATGATGCTAGACCACACCGGCGTTACGCTAGTCCACACTCTTGGACGCATTTGCATGTTCAAACCGTTACATTTGGTGTAATTTTTGCTGGTCTTACTTTAGTTTCTCTTAAATTAAACAAACAAAATTGAGATTTGGGAGCCAAAATAACACTAGGTGGAATTTTGTGCGGCTCCAGGGCTTTAGAAAAACCTATCGTATTTCTTGTGTCAAGCAAAAAGACTATTAATAAGAAGCAAAGAAGGGGTATACAGTTTTTCATAGCCCAGGGTAGATATCACTCCCTCATTGCACTTTATGTTGTGGTAGCCATTTCATTGACCGATAGTTAGATCCTTTTAGGCACTGCTTTCATCCTTGCTTGGAGCGAACTTATAGAAAAAATATGTGGTTTATTTTTGTTGGAAATAAAGCACAGCTTTGTTCTACAAATTAACGAGTGATAAAAATAGAAAATTCAACAATTGTCAAATTGAATAAAAGCTTTTGTGACTTATTAAACTCAGTGGAACTTTAGGATAAAAATAAATCATTTAGTTTTTTCGAAAATTTTTGAAATTTTCTTTTTAAGGAACCAGAACTTAGCAAATTTGCTCCACAATTTACTGTTATAAAATATAGTCTAACGTCAGGAGCCATACCAGTACAAAATAATCCTCTTATTATTGGTGTAAAAATCTTAGGGAGTACATAAAAAAATAATATTAAAATATTTTTGTAACAAAACTCGCACATCGAAGTCACACAGATTTGTTCGACCCTTAATTTCGAAAACACCCCATTTAGGAGGCAAATAACTATGAGATTCTTCAAAATATGTGATTACAGGCTGAAGAATCGCACGGACATTTTGCCTATTTTGGAAGACATTATGGAAAAATTACCAAATCATATAATTTTTATCATTTTTCCCAGAAATGGATTTTCGTGATAAATTTCATGTTTAAAGGAACCGAAAAAAACCTAGAATAACACTTTTGGGTATTTTATTAAATTCTTTTCCTGCAACTCACGATAATGTCCAAATATCCCTAGATTGACAGAGAACATGAGGTGCTTACTTATTTCGTTCAAAGTCGATATTCGTGCTCAAAGCATATTAGTTCATGGCTTACCTGTTACATTTGTTTGGTAGACAGTCCCTGCCGTGATATTTGCTGTTGACGCGCTCAACGTTGTTTCAGCAGTTGATATCGAAGCAACTTCTGCAGTGACAACTGTTTCACCTGCTGCTATGTCAGCCTGATTAGCTGTTACTGCGATGTTCTCAGCTTGCTCTATCTGAAGCTCATTCACGTGAGAGTCACAGATGTTCGATTCTGAAATGTTGAATAAAATCTCATTAAACCTGAAGAATGCTACAAGTATACCTGAATGTTGTCATCAACATCATGACAGTTCGCATGTCAAACACCTTGTGTTCGATTCCTAATGAGTCCGGTTCGTGAATCCACTCTCACCATTCAACCCAACGTAGTGAATGCAAGTTTGGAACGCAAACAATGTAAGACGCACATAAAGACGTAAACTACGCCACCAAGTGTTGAGTTGGCTCTCACTTGTTAAATATTTTTATCAAGGAAATTTTATAAGCTTTCCAACAAAAGTATTTAAAATAAAATTCTGATGGAATAAAGACATGCAAACTGCCCTCGAAATTATCATAAATTTTAGGCAATTTTGCAGGTCTTTCGACAATCAGTATTTTATTTTAGAATTTTTGGGTACCAGTAATTTTGGAATTATCTTTTTGAAAATATAGAATATTAGGGAGCCAAAATAACACTAGGCGGCATGCCGTGCGACTTTAGAATAACCGATCGTATTTCTAGTGTTCCGCAAAAAGGCAATTAATGAGAAGCAAACAAGTGGTAGATAGATTTTTATCGCCCAGGGCAGATATCACTCACTCACTTCACAATGGCACTTTAGTTTTGTATGGGATGGGATTTGAGTGATTGATAGTTAGATTCTTTTAGGCACTGTTTTCATCCTTGCTTGGAGCGAACTTACAGAAAAAAATAAGTGGTTTATTTTGTTAGGAATAAAGCAAAGCTTGGTTCTGCAAATAAGCGAGTGATAAAATAGAAAATTCAACAATTGTTAAATTGAAGAATATCTTTTGTGATTTATTAGCTCAGTGGAACTTTAGGATAAAAGTTATTTATTTAGTCTATTTCACAATTTTTGAAAAATTGTGCTAAATAACCAGAACATAGAAAATTTGCTACAAAATGCTTAAAAATTTACCGTTACACAATACAGTCTAACGTTAGAAGTCATACCAGTATGAAAATAATGCTCTTATTATTGTTATGAAAATTTCAGGAAAAACAAAAAAAAAATATTAAAATATTTTTGTAACAAAATTCGCACATCGAAATCACAACTGAATTTTTTCGTCCCTTATTTTCGAAAAATACATTATGTTGAAGAGAAATACTATAAGACTCTGTATAATTTGCGATTACACGCTTAAAACGCACGAAAACTTTGCCTATTTTGGAGAACTTTCAGTTAAAATTACGAAATCTTATAAATTTATTTATTTTTCCCTGAAATGGTTTTTAAGATCAAATTTCATGTACAGTATTAGTCACGAGAAAGAATTACGCGATTTAGCATAAGCAGATTTTTTGGTGGCTGGAAAGGGGGAAAATATCCTTTAAAGTCGCCCGGCTTTACGATATTCTCCAAGTTGCTCCATTTTATAATTGTCCTATTATCGTCACTCAAAAAGTATACTTAAAATCTATAGTTAATTTAAGTTAATGTTTTCAGAGGCTTAATTTGCCAAAACTCCTGTGCGCACATAAAAGTTAGCCAAGTGTGAAATCAGCCATTTTTGTCAGTATTTTGGTGCAACCATTTTGAATCTTTTTATTGGCACAAGATGTCTCACTATTGTATGAACATCAATAGAGCGATTGAAGATGTAAAATCTGGCATCAGCAAACCGAAATTCGGCGGGAATGATTATAGGGTAAGTCATGTTAATATCCAAATATCGCTAAATTCACACAGAACTTGAGGTGCTTACTTATTTCGTTCAAAATTGATATTCGTGCTCAAAGCATATTAGTTCATGGCTTACCTGTTACATTTGTTTGATAGACAGTCCCTGCCGTGACATTTGCTGTTGACGCGCTCAACGTTGTTTCAGCAGTTGATATCGAAGCAACTTCTGCAGTGACAACTGTTTCACCTGCTGCTATGTCAGCTTGATTAGCTGTTACTGCGATGTTCTCAGCTTGCTCGATCTGAAGCTCATTAACATGAGAGTCACTGATGTTCGATTCTGAAATGTTGAATAAAATCTTAATAAACCTGAAGAATGTTACAAGTATACCTCAATGCTGTCATCAACATCATGGCAGTTCGCATGTCAAACACCTTGTGTTCGAGTCCTGGTGAGTCCGGTTAGTGAATCCACTCTCACCCTTCAACCCAACGTAGTGAATGCAAGTTTGGAATGCAAACGATATAAGGCGCACACGAAGTCGTAAACTACACCACCTAGTGTTGAGTTGGCTCTCACTTGTTAAATTTTTTTATCAAGGAAATTTTATTAGATTTCCAACATAAGTTTTCATTTAAAATAAAAATACCAATTTTCATTTTAAAATTTTAAAGGTGCCATGAGTTTTGAATTATTTTTCTCAAAATATAAAAGATTTTGGAGCCAACATCACACTAAGTGGCATGCTGTGCGGCATTAGAATACCCTGTCGTACTTTCTGTGTGCTGCAGAAGAAAATAAATAAGAAGCAAAGAAGTGGTAGATAGTTTTTTCTTCGCCCAGGGCAGATATGACTCACTCACTGCACTTTGCCATGGTGATTTAATTCTGTATGGGATGTTTTCTGCTTAAAGTGCTGCACTTTATCTTGTGGTAGCCATCTGTGTGACCGTTAGTTAGCTCCTCTACGAACTTCTTTCATCCTTGCTTAGAGCGAATATGCTCTTTATTTTGATAGAAATACCAAAATTTAAGGTAAATTTGATTTGAATGTCTTCCCTTATCATCATTCCATTTTTAATATTTTTGTTGGAAAAATATTCCCTTATCAGTTGCACTCGTATGATGCTAGACCACACCAGCGTTACGCTAGTCCACACTCTTGGACGCATTTGCATGTTCAACCTTTACATTTGGTGTAACTTTGACTGGTGTTACTTTAGTTTCTCTTAAATTAAACAAACAAAATTGGGATTTGGGAGCCAAGAAAAACACTAGGTGGCATGCTGTGCGGCTTCAGGGCTTTAAAAAAATGATCGTATTTCTTGTGTCACCGGCTTCAGGGCTTTAAAAAAAAACGATCGTATTTCTTGTGTCACGCAAAAATGCTATTAATAAGAAGCAAAGAAGGGGTATACAGTTTTTCATCACCCAGGGTAGATATCACTCCCTCATCGCACTTTATGTTGTGATAGCCATTTCATTGACCGATAGTTAGATTCTTTTAGGCACTGCTTTCATCCTTGCTTGGAGCGAACTTATAGAAAAAAAATATGTGATTTATTTTGTTGGTAATAAAGCACAGGTTTGTTCTACAAATTAACGAGTGATGAAAATAGAAAATTCAACAATTGTTTAATTGAACAATATCTTTTGTGATTTATTAACTCAATGGAACTTTAGGATAAAAATAAATCATTTAGTTTTTTCGAAAATTTTTGAAATGTCTTCCTAAGGAACCAGAACTTAGCAAATTTACTCCACAATTTACCGTTACAAAATATAGTCTAACGTTAGGAGTCATACCAGTACTAAAATAATCCTCTTATTATTGGTGTAAAAATCTTAGGGAGGACATAAAAAATAATATTAAAATATTTTTGTAACAAAACTCGCACATCGAAGTCACACAGATTTTTTCGACCCTTAATTTCGAAAACACCCCATTTAGGAGGCAAATACTATGAGATTCTTCAAAATATGTGATTACAGGCTGAAGAATCGCACGGACATTTTGCCCATTTTGAAAGACTTTATGAAAAAATTACCAAATCATATAATTTTAATCATTTTTCGCTGAAATGGATTTTCGTAATAAATTTCAAGTTTAAATGAACAGAAAAAAACCTAGAATAACACTTTTGGTTATTTTATTAAATTCTTTTCCTGCAACTCACAATAATGTCCAAATATCCCTAGATTGACATAAACATGAGGTGCTTACTTATTTCGTTCAAAGTCGATATTTATGCTCAAAGCATATTAGTTCATGGCTTACCTGTTACATTTGTTTGATAGACAGTCCCTGCCGTGACATTAGCTGTTGACGCGCTCAACGTTGTTTCAGCAGTTGATATCGAAGCAACTTCTGCAGAGACAACTGTTTCACCTGCTGCTATGTCAGCCTGATTAGCTGTTACTGCGATGTTCTCAGCTTGCTCGATCTGAAGCTCATTCACGTGAGAGTCACTGATGTTCGATTCTGAAATGTTGAATAAAATCTCATTAAACCTGAAGAATGCTACAAGTATACCTGAATGTTGTCATCAACACCATGACAGTTCGCATGTCAAACACCTTGTGTTCGAGTCCCGGTGAGTCCGGTTCGTGAATCCACTCTCGCCATTCAACCCAACGTAGTGAATGCATGATTGGAATGCAAACAATGTAAGACGCACATAAAGACGTAAACTACGCCACCAAGTGTTGAGTTGGCTCTCACTTGTTGAATATTTTTATCAAGGAAATTTTATAAGCTTTCCAACAAAAGTATTAAAAATAAAATTCTGATGGAATAAAGACATGCAAACTGCCCTCGAAATTATCATAAATTTAAGGCAATTTTGCAGGTCTTTCTACAATCAGTATTTTATTTTAGAATTTTTGGGTACCGGTAATTTTGGAATTATCTTTTTAAAAATATAGAATATTAGGGAGCCAAAATAACCCTCGGCGGCATGCCGTGCGACTTTAGAAAAACCGATCGTATTTCTTGTGTTCCGCAAAAAGGCAATTAATGAGAAACAAAGAAGTGGTAGATAGAATTTTATCGCCCAGGGCAGATATCACTCACTCACTTCACAATGGCACTTTAGTTTTGTATGGGATGGGATTTGAGTGATTGATAGTTAGATTCTTTTAGGCACTGTTTTCATCCTTGCTTGGAGCGAACTTACAGAAAAAAATAAGTGGTTTATTTTGTTAGGAATAAAGCAAAGCTTGGTTCTGCAAATAAGCGAGTGATAAAATAGAAAATTCAACAATTGTTAAATTGAAGAATATCTTTTGTGATTTATTAGCTCAGTGGAACTTTAGGATAAAAGTTATTTATTTAGTCTATTTCACAATTTTTGAAAAATTGTGCTAAACAACCAGAACTTAGCAAATTTGCTACAAAATGCTTTAAAATTTACCGTTACAAAATATAGTCTAACGTTAGAAGTCATACCAGTATGAAAATAATGCTCTTATTATTGTTATGAAAATTTCAGGAAAAACATAAAAAAAATATTAAAATATTTTTGTAACAAAACTCGCACATCGAAATCACAACTGAATTTTTTCGACCCTTATTTTCGAAAAATACATCATTTTGAAGAGAAATACTATAAGACTCTGTATAATTTGCGATTACACGCTAAAAACGCACGAAAACTTTGCCTATTTTGGAGAACTTTCAGTTAAAATTACGAAATCTTATAAATTTATTTATTTTTCCCTGAAATGGTTTTTAGGATCAAACTTCATGTACAGTATTAGTCACGAGAAAGAATTACGCGATTTAGCATAGGCAGATTTTTTGGTGGCTGGAAGGGGGGAAATATCTTTCAAAGTCGCCCGGCTTTACGATATTCTCCAAGTTTCTCCATTTTAAAATTGTCCTATATTCGTCACTCAAAAAGTATACTTGAAATCTATAGTTAATTTAAGTTAATGTTTTCAGAGGCTTAATTTGCCAAAACTCCTGTGCGCACATAAAAGTTAGCAAAGTGTGAAATCAGCCATTTTTGTGAGTATTTTGGTGCAACCATTTTGAATCTTTTTAATGGCACAAGATGTCTCACTACTGTATGAACATCAATAGAGCGATTGAAAATGTAAAATCTGGCATCAGCAAAACGAAATTCGGCGGGAATAATTATAGGGTAAGTCATGTTAATATACAAATATCGCTAAATTCACAGAGAACTTGAGGTGCTTACTTATTTCGTTCAAAATTGTTATTCATGCTCAAAGCATATTAGTTCATGGCTTACCTGTTACATTTGTTTGATAGACAGTCCCTGCCGTGACATTTGCTGTTGACGCGCTCAACGTTGCTTCAGCAGTTGATATCGAAGCAACTTCTGCAGTGACAACTGTTTCACCTGCTGCTATGTCAGCTTGATTAGCTGTTACTGCGATGTTCTCAGCTTGCTCGATCTGAAGCTCATTAACATGAGAGTCACTGATGTTCGATTCTGAAAAGTTGAATAAAATCTTAATAAACCTGAAGAATGTTACAAGTATACCTGAATGTTGTCATCATCATCATGACATTTCGCATGTCAAACACCTTGTGTTCGAGTCTTGGTGAGTCCGGTTCGTGAATCCACTCTCACCATTCAACCCAACGTAGTGAATGCAAGTTTGGAATGCAAACAATATAAGGCGCACACGAAGTCGTAAACTACACCACCTAGTGTTGAGTTGGCTCTCACTTGTTAAATTTCTTTATCAAGGAAATTTTATTAGATTTCCAACATAAGTTTTCATTTAAAATAAAATACCAATTTTCATTTTAAAATTTTTAGGTGCCGTGAGTTTTTGAATTATTTTTCTTAAAACACAAAAGATTTTGGAGCCAACATCACACTAAGTGGCATGCTGTGCGGCATTAGAATACCCTGTCGTACTTCTTGTGTGCTGCAGAAGAAAATAAATAAGAAGCAAAGAAGTGGTAGATAGTTTTTCTTCGCCCAGGGCAGATATGACTCATTCACTGCACTTTGCCATGGTGGTTTAATTCTGTATGGGATGTTTTCTGCTTAAAGTGCTGCCCTTTATCTTGTGGTAGCCATCTGTGTGACCGTTAGTTAGCTCCTCTACGCACTTCTTTCATCCTTGCTTAGAGCGAATATGCTGTTTATTTTGATAGAAATACCAAAATTTAAGGTAAATTTCATTTGAATGTCTTCCCTTATCATCATTTCATTTTTAATATTTTTGTTGGAAAAATGTTCCCTTATCAGTTGCACTCGTATGATGCTAGACCACACCGGCGTTACGCTAGTCCACACTCTTGGACGCATTTGCATGTTCAACCGTTACATTTGGTGTAATTTTTTTGCTGGTCTTACTTTAGTTTCTCTTAAATTAAACAAACAAAATTGAGATTTGGGAGCCAAAATAACACTAGGTGGAATTTTGTGCGGCTCCAGGGCTTTAGAAAAACCTATCGTATTTCTTGTGTCAAGCAAAAAGACTATTAATAAGAAGCAAAGAAGGGGTATACAGTTTTTCATAGCCCAGGGTAGATATCACTCCCTCATTGCACTTTATGTTGTGGTAGCCATTTCATTGACCGATAGTTAGATCCTTTTAGGCACTGCTTTCATCCTTGCTTGGAGCGAACTTATAGAAAAAATATGTGGTTTATTTTGTTGGAAATAAAGCACAGCTTTGTTCTACAAATTAACGAGTGATAAAAATAGAAAATTCAACAATTGTCAAATTGAATAAAAGCTTTTGTGACTTATTAACTCAGTGGAACTTTAGGATAAAAATAAATCATTTAGTTTTTTCGAAAATTTTTGAAATTTCTTTTTAAGGAACCAGAACTTAGCAAATTTGCTCCACAATTTACTGTTATAAAATATAGTCTAACGTCAGGAGCCATACCAGTACAAAATAATCCTCTTATTATTGGTGTAAAAATCTTAGGGAGTACATAAAAAATAATATTAAAATATTTTTGTAACAAAACTCGCACATCGAAGTCACACAGATTTGTTCGACCCTTAATTTCGAAAACACCCCATTTAGGAGGCAAATACTATGAGATTCTTCAAAATATGTGATTACAGGCTGAAGAATCGCACGGACATTTTGCCTATTTTGGAAGACATTATGGAAAAATTACCAAATCATATAATTTTAATCATTTTTCCCAGAAATGGATTTTCGTGATAAATTTCATGTTTAAAGGAACCGAAAAAAACCTAGAATAACACTTTTGGGTATTTTATTAAATTCTTTTCCTGCAACTCACGATAATGTCCAAATATCCCTAGATTGACAGAGAACATGAGGTGCTTACTTATTTCGTTCAAAGTCGATATTCGTGCTCAAAGCATATTAGTTCATGGCTTACCTGTTACATTTGTTTGGTAGACAGTCCCTGCCGTGATATTTGCTGTTGACGCGCTCAACGTTGTTTCAGCAGTTGATATCGAAGCAACTTCTGCAGTGACAACTGTTTCACCTGCTGCTATGTCAGCCTGATTAGCTGTTACTGCGATGTTCTCAGCTTGCTCTATCTGAAGCTCATTCACGTGAGAGTCACAGATGTTCGATTCTGAAATGTTGAATAAAATCTCATTAAACCTGAAGAATGCTACAAGTATACCTGAATGTTGTCATCAACATCATGACAGTTCGCATGTCAAACACCTTGTGTTCGATTCCTAATGAGTCCGGTTCGTGAATCCACTCTCACCATTCAACCCAACGTAGTGAATGCAAGTTTGGAACGCAAACAATGTAAGACGCACATAAAAAGACGTAAACTACGCCACCAAGTGTTGAGTTGGCTCTCACTTGTTAAATATTTTTATCAAGGAAATTTTATAAGCTTTCCAACAAAAGTATTTAAAATAAAATTCTGATGGAATAAAGACATGCAAACTGCCCTCGAAATTATCATAAATTTTAGGCAATTTTGCAGGTCTTTCGACAATCAGTATTTTATTTTAGAATTTTTGGGTACCAGTAATTTTGGAATTATCTTTTTGAAAATATAGAATATTAGGGAGCCAAAATAACACTAGGCGGCATGCCGTGCGACTTTAGAATAACCGATCGTATTTCTAGTGTTCCGCAAAAAGGCAATTAATGAGAAGCAAACAAGTGGTAGATAGATTTTTATCGCCCAGGGCAGATATCACTCACTCACTTCACAATGGCACTTTAGTTTTGTATGGGATGGGATTTGAGTGATTGATAGTTAGATTCTTTTAGGCACTGTTTTCATCCTTGCTTGGAGCGAACTTACAGAAAAAAATAAGTGGTTTATTTTGTTAGGAATAAAGCAAAGCTTGGTTCTGCAAATAAGCGAGTGATAAAATAGAAAATTCAACAATTGTTAAATTGAAGAATATCTTTTGTGATTTATTAGCTCAGTGGAACTTTAGGATAAAAGTTATTTATTTAGTCTATTTCACAATTTTTGAAAAATTGTGCTAAATAACCAGAACTTAGCAAATTTGCTACAAAATGCTTAAAAATTTACCGTTACACAATATAGTCTAACGTTAGGAGTCATACCAGTATGAAAATAATGCTCTTATTATTGTTATGGAAATTTCAGGAAAAACATAAAAAAATATTAAAATATTTTTGTAACAAAATTCGCACATCGAAATCACAACTGAATTTTTTCAACCCTTATTTTCGAAAAATACAATATGTTGAAGAGAAATACTATTAAGACTCTGTGTAATTTGCGATTACACGCTAAAAACGCACGAAAACTTTGCCTATTTTGGAGAACTTTCAATTAAAATTACGAAATCTTATAAATTTATTTATTTTTTCCTGAAATGGTTTTTAGGATCAAATTTCATGTACAGTATTAGTCACGAGAAAGAATTACGCGATTTAGCATAGGCAGATTTTTTGTTGGCTGGAAAGGGGGAAATATCTTTCAAAGTCGCCCGGCTTTACGATATTCTCCAAGTTGCTCCATTTTAAAATTGTCCTATTATCGTCACTCAAAAAGTATACTTGAAATCTATAGTTAAGTTAAGTTAATGTTTTCAGAGGCTTAATTTGCCAAAACTCCTGTGCGCACATAAAAGTTAGCCAAGTGAGAAATCAGCCATTATTGTCAGTATTTTGGTGCAACCATTTTAAATCTTTTTAATGGCACAAGATGTCTCACTATTGTATGAACATCAATAGAGCGAATGAAGATGTAAAATCTGGCATCAGCAAACCGAAATTCGGCGAGAATAATTATAGGGTAAGTCATGTTAATATCCAAATGTCGCTAACTTGACAGAGAACATGAGGTGGTTACTTATTTCGTTCAAAGTCGATATTCGTGCTCAAAGCATATTAGTTCATGGCTTACCTGTTACATTTGTTTGATAGACAGTCCCTGCCGTGACATTTGCTGTTGAAGCGCTCAACGTTGTTTCAGCAGTTGATATCGAAGCAACTTCTGCAGTGACAACTGTTTCACCTGCTGCTATGTCAGCCTGATTAGCTGTTACTGCGATGTTCTCAGCTTGCTCGATCTGAAGCTCATTCACGTGAGAGTCACTGATGTTCGATTCTGAAATGTTGAATAGAATCTTAATAAACCTGAAGAATGCTACAAGTATACCTGAATGTTGTCATCAACATCATGACAGTTCGCATGTCAAACACCTTGTGTTCGAGTCCTGATGAGTCCGGTTCATGAATCCACTCTCACCATTCAACCCAACGTTGTGAATGCAAGTTTGGAGTGCAAACAATATAAGGCGCACATGAAGTCGTAAACTACACCACCTAGTGTTGAGTTGGCTCTCACTTGTTAAATTTTTTTTTATCAAGGAAATTTTATTAGATTTCCAACAAAAGTTTTCATTTAAAATAAAATACCAATTTTTATTTTAAAATTTTTTAGGTGCCGTGAGTTTTTGAATTATTTTTCTTAAAATTTAAAAGATTTTGGAGCCAACATCACACTAAGTGGCATGCTGTGCGGCATTAGAATACCCTTTCGTACTTCCTGTGTGCTGCAGAAAGAAAATAAATAAGAAGCAAAGAAGTGGTAGATAGTTCTTCATCGCCCAGGGTAGATATGACTCACTGCACTTTGCCATGGTGATTTAATTCTGTATGGGATGTTTTCTGCTTAAAGTGCTGCCCTTTATCTTGTGGTAGCCATCTGTGTGACCGTTAGTTAGCTCCTCTACGCACTTCTTTCATCCCTGCTTAGAGCGAATATGCTGTTTATTCTGATAGAAATACCAAAATTTTAGGTAAATTTGATTGGAATGTCTTCCCCTCATCATCATTCCATTTTTAATATTTTTGTTGGAAAAATGTTCCCTTATCAGTTGCACTCGTATGATGCTAGACCACACCGGCGTTACGCTAGTCCACACTCTTGGACGCATTTGCATGTTCAACCGTTACATTTGGTGTAATTTTTGCTGGTCTTACTTTAGTTTCTCTTAAATTAAACAAACAAAATTGGGATTTGGGAGTCAAAATAACACACTAGGTGGAATTTTGTGCGGCTCCAGGGCTTTAGAAAAACCTATCGTATTTCTTGTGTCAAGCAAAAAGACTATTAATAAGAAGCAAAGAAGGGGTATACAGTTTTTCGTCGCCCCGGGTAGATATAACTCCCTCATTGCACTTTATGTTGTGGTAGCCATTTCATTGACCGATAGTTAGATCCTTTTAGGCACTGCTTTCATTCTTGCTTGGAGCGAACTTATAGAAAAAATATGTGGTTTATTTTGTTGGAAATAAAGCACAGCTTTGTTCTACAAATTAACGAGTGATAAAAATAGAAAAATTCAACAATTGTCAAATTGAATAAAAGCTTTTGTGATTTATTAGCTCAGCGGAACTTTAGGATAAAAGTTATTTATTTAGCCATTTTTGTCAGTATTTTGGTGCAACCATTTTGAATCTTTTTAATGGCACAAGATGTATCACTATTGTATGAACATCAATAGAGCGGTTGATGATGTAAAATCTGGCATCAGCAAACCGAAAACAGCGAATGGGGCATTCGGCAGGAATAATAATAGGGTAAGTCATGTTAATATCCAAATATCGCTAAATTGACAGAGAACATGAGGTGCTTACTTATTTCGTTCAAAGTCGATATTCGTGCTCAAAGCATATTAGTTCATGGCTTACCTGTTACATTTGTTTGATAGACAGTCCCTGCCGTGACATTTGCTGTTGACGCGCTCAACGTTGTTTCAGCAGTTGATATCGAAGCAACATCTGCAGAGACAACTGTTTCACCTGCTGCTATGTCAGCCTGATTAGCTGTTACTGCGATGTTCTCAGCTTGCTTGATCTGAAGCTCATTAACGTGAGAGTCACTGATGTTCGATTCTGAAATTTGAATAAAATCTTAATAAACCTGAAGAATGTTAAAAGTATACCTGAGTATACCTGAATGTTGTCATCATCATTATGACAGTTCGCATGTCAAACGCCTTGTGTTCGAGTCCTGGTGAGTCCGGTTCGTGAATCCACTCTCACCATTCAACCCAACGTAGTGAATGCGTGATTGGAATGCAAACAATGTGAGGCGCACATAAAGTCGTAAACTACGCCACCAAGTGTTGAGTTGGCTCTCACTTGATAAATATTTTTATCAAGGAAATTTTATAAGCTTTCCAACAAAAGTATTTAAAATAAAATTCTGATGGAATAAAGACATGCAAACTGCCCTCGAAATTATCATAAATTTTAGGCAATTTTGCAGGTCTTTCGACAATCAGTATTTTATTTTAGAATTTGTGGGTACCGGTAATTTTGGAATTATCTTTTTAAAAATATAGAATATTAGGGAGCCAAAATAACACTAGGCGGCATGCCATGCGGCTTTAGAATAACCGATCGTATTTCTTGTGTTCCACAAAAAGGCAATTAATTAGAAGTATAGAAATGGTAGATAGATTTAGAGATGGGCCGATGTATCGGTATCGGAATCGGCAAGTATCGGTGATTTTTGTAGTATCGGTATCGGAAAATTTTCATCACCGATACCGCCGATACCAAAACAGATACCGATACCGGATATATCTTTACAACGAAGCGTATAAACACACTTAATTTACTGATAATAAATGGAAAGACCTCTAATTCAACTGCCCTGGAAAATAATTAAAACGAGGCATGTCTCGCGTGAACAATTTTGTTTACACTTTGGGTTTTATTAAATAAAATCCATCAATCTACTCACTATATGCTCTTTTTGATGCGGAAAAAGGTGTTAAGGTCGCACTACGCGTTTTCGTGGGTTGCGTTTTTCCCTGGTTTCGTTTACGCAAGCGCAACGCTCTTCATGCATCTCCTTACGTTTTCCAATGAAACAGAACGGCTTGCTTTGGAAAGCTAACGCAGAGTGTGTGTTTCTTTTTTGAGTTTGTGCTTTGTGGGCATGTGAACACAATTAACGAAAATAAATGGCAGACGTGTGTTGCCGTTTTTTATTTTATTGCTCGAACGTAATGCAACGCATCGGTAAGATAACTTCATGTGTATTGTTGCCTTGGCCTCAATGAGGTGTCACGATAGTTGTGTAACCACGAACATTTGCACTCAATCTTTGGACCCATGTATGCTTGAACGCAGCAACAACTCAGTATATTTTCATCCATAAAAGTTTGCTCTCAAATGGATGCGAGTTTTCAAGGGTACAAACATACGTAGGCGCACACATACGTGAGTGCAACTATAACAAGTGCATAAGTATGCAGATACAAAACGGAATTTAACATATTTAACAAAGTACTCGGTATCGGCGGTATCGGTATCGGAATATAAATTACGAAGGTGGTATCGGTACTTGCATCAGTATCGGCAAAAATTTTGGTATCGGCCCATCCCTACATAAATTTTCACCGCCCAGGGCAGATATCACTCACTCACTTCACAATGGCACTTTAGTTTTGTATGGGATGGGATTTGAGTGATTGATAGTTAGATTCTTTTAGGCACTGTTTTCATCCTTACTTGGAGGGAACTTACAGAAAAAAATAAGTGGTTTATTTTGTTAGGAATAAAGCAAAGCTTGGTTCTGCAAATAAGCGAGTGATAAAATAGAAAATTCAACAATTGTTAAATTGAAGAATATCTTTTGTGATTTATTAGCTCAGTGGAACTTTAGGATAAAAGTTATTTATTTTAGTCTATTTCACAATTTTTGAAAAAATTGTGCTAAATAACCAGAACTTAGCAAATTTGCTACAAATTTCTTTAAAATTTACCGTTACACAATATAGTCTAACGTTAGAAGTCATACCAGTATGAAAATAATGCTCTTATTATTGTTGTGAAAATTCCAGGAAGAACATAAAAAAATATTGAAATATTTTTGTAACAAAACTCGCACATCGAAATCACAACTGAATTTTTTCGACCCTTATTTTCGAAAAATACATCATTTTGAAGAGAAATACTATAAGACTCTGTATAATTTGCGATTACACGCTAAAATCGCACGAAAACTTTGCCTATTTTGGAGAACTTTCAGTTAAAATTACGAAATCTTATACATTTATTTATTTTTCCCTGAAATGGTTTTTAGGATCAAATTTCATGTACAGTATTAGTCACGAGAAAGAATTACGCGATTTAGCACAGGCAGATTTTTTAGTGGCTGGAAAGGGGGAAATATCTTTCAAAGTCGCCCGGCTTTACGATATTCTCCAAGTTGCTCCATTTCAAAATTGTCCTATAATCGTCACTCAAAAAGTATACTTGAAATCTATAGTTAATTTAAGTTAATGTTTTCAGAGGCTTAATTTGCCAAAACTCCTGTGCGCACATAAAAGTTAGCCAAGTGTGAAATCAGCCATTTTTTTCAGTATTTTGGTGCAACCATTTTGAATCTTTTTAATGGCACAAGATGTCTCACTACTGTATGAACATCAATAGAGCGATTGAAGATGTAAAATCTGGCATCAGCAAACCGAAATTCGGCGGGAATAATTATAGGGTAAGTCATGTTAATATCCAAATATCGCTAAATTCACAGAGAACTTGAGGTGCTTACCTATTTCGTTCAAAATTGATATTCGTGCTCAAAGCATATTAGTTCATGGCTTACCTGTTACATTTGTTTGATAGACAGTCCCTGCCGTGACATATGCTGTTGACGCGCTCAACGCTGTTTCAGCAGTTGATATCGAAGCAACTTCTGCAGTGACAACTGTTTCACCTGCTGCTATGTCAGCCTGATTAGCTGTTACTGCGATGTTCTCAGCTTGCTCGATCTGAAGCTCATTAACATGAGAGTCACTGATGTTCGATTCTGAAATGTTGAATAAAATCTTAATAAACCTGAAGAATGCTACAAGTATACCTGAATGTTGTCATCAACATCATGACAGTTCGCATGTCAAACACCTTGTGTTCGAGTCCTGGTGAGTCCGGTTCGTGAATCCACTCTCACCCTTCAACCCAACGTAGTGAATGCAAGTTTGGAGTGCAAACAATATAAGGCGCACACGAAGTCGTAGACTACACCACCTAGTGTTGAGTTGGCTCTCACTTGTTAAATTTTTTTATCAAGGAAATTTTATTAGATTTCCAACATAAGTTTTCATTTAAAATAAAATACCAATTTTCATTTTAAAATTTTAAGGTGCCATGAGTATTTGAAATATTTTTCTCGAAATATAAAAGATTTTGGAGGCAACATCACACTAAGTGGCATGCTGTGCGGCATTAGAATACCCTGTCGTACTTCCTGTGTGCTGCAGAAGAAAATAAATAAGAAGCAAAGAAGTGGTAGATAGTTTTTTTCTTCGCCCAGGGCAGATAAGACTCACTCACTGCACTTTGCCAGGGTGATTTTAATCTGTATTGGATGTTTTCTGCTTAAAGTGCTGCCCTTTATCTTGTGGTAGCCATCTGTGTGACCGTTAGTTAGCTCCTCTACGCACTTCTTTCATCCTTGCTTAGAGCGAATATGCTCTTTATTTTGATAGAAATACCAAAATTTAAGGTAAATTTGATTTGAATGTCTTCCCTTATCATTCCATTCTTAATATTTTTGTTGGAAAAATATTCCCTTATCAGTTGCACTCGTATGATGCTAGACCACACCAGCGTTACGCTAGTCCACACTCTTGGACGCATTTGCATGTTCAACCGTTACATTTGGTGTAACTTTGACTGGTGTTACTTTAGTTTCTCTTAAATTAAACAAACAAAATTGGGATTTGGGAGCCAAAAAACACTAGGTGGCATGCTGTGCGGCTTCAGGGCTTTAAAAAAACGATCGTATTTCTTGTGTCACCGGCTTCGGGGCTTTAAAAAACGATCGTATTTCTTGTGTCACGCAAAAAGGCTATTAATCAGAAGCAAAGAAGGGGTATACAGTTTTTCATCACCCATGGTAGATATCACTCCCTCATTGCACTTTATGTTGTGATAGCCATTTCATTGACCGATAGTTAGATTCTTTTAGGCACTGCTTTCATCCTTGCTTGGAGCGAACTTATAGAAAAAAAATATGTGGTTTATTTTGTTGGTAATAAAGCACAGGTTTGTTCTACAAATTAACGAGTGATGAAAATAGAAAATTCAACAATTGTTTAATAGAAATATCTTTTGTGATTTATTAACTCAATGGAACTTTAGGACAAAAATAAATCATTTAGTTTTTTCGAAAATTTTTGAAATGTCTTCCTAAGGAACCAGAACTTAGCAAATTTACTCCACAATTTACCGTTACAAAATATAGTCTAACGTTAGGAGTCATACCAGTACTAAAATAATCCTCTTATTATTGGTTTAAAAATCTTAGGGAGGACATAAAAAATAAAATTAAAATATTTTTGAAACAAAACTCGCTTATCGAAGTCACACAGATTTGTTCGACCCTTAATTTCGAAAACACCCCATTTAGGAGGCAAATACTATAAGATTCTTCAAAATATGTGATTACAGGCTGAAGAATCGCACGGACATTTTGCCTATTTTGGAAGACTTTATGAAAAAATTACCAAATCATATAATTTTAATCATTTTCCGCTGAAATGGATTTTCGTAATAAATTTCATGTTTAAAGGAACAGAAAAAACCTAGAATAACACTTTTGGTTAATTTATTAAATTCTTTTCCTGCAACTCACAATAATGTCCAAATATCCCTAGATTGACATAAACATGAGGTGCTTACTTATTTCGTTCAAAGTCGATATTTATGCTCAAAGCATATTAGTTCATGGCTTACCTGTTACATTTGTTTGATAGACAGTCCCTGCCGTGACATTTGCTGTTGACGCACTCAACGTTGTTTCGGCAGTTGATATCGAAGCAACTTCTGCAGTGACAACTGTTTCACCTGCTGCTATGTCAGCCTGATTAGCTGTTACTGCGATGTTCTCAGCTTGCTCGATCTGAAGCTCATTAACGTGAGAGTCACTGATGTTCGATTCTGAAATGTTGAATAAAATCTTAATAAACCTGAAGAATGCTACAAGTATACCTGAATGTTGTCATCACCATCATGACAGTTCGCATGTCAAACACCTTGTGTTCGAGTCCTCGTGAGTTCGGTTCGTGAATCCACTGCCACCATTCAACCCAACGTAGTGAATGCATGATTGGAATGCAAACAATGTGAGGCGCACATAAAGTCGTAAACTACACCACCTAGTGTTGAGTTGGCTCTCACTTGTTAAATATTTTTATCAAGGAAATTTTAGAAGCTTTCCAACAAAAGTATTTAAAAATAAAATTCCGATGAAATAAAAACATGCAATCTGCCCTTGAAATTATCATAAATTTTAGGCAATTTTGCAGGTCTTTCAACAATCAGTATTTTATTTTAATTTTTTTGGGTACCGGTAATTTTGGAATTATCTTTTTAAAAATATAGAATATTAGAGAGCCAAAAGAACACTAGGCGGCATGCCATGCGGCTTTAGAATAACCTATCGTATTTCTTGTGTTCCACAAAAAGGCAATTAATGAGAAGCAAAGAAGTGGTAGACAGATTTAGAGATGGGCCGATGTATCGGTATCGGAATCGGTATCGGCAAGTATCGGTGATTTTTAAAGTATCGGTACCGGTATCGGAAAATTTTCATCGCCGATACCAAAACAGATACCGATACCGGATATTTCTTTACAACGGAGCGTACAAATACGCTAAATTTACTGATAATAAATGGAAAGACCTCTCATTCAACTGCCCTGGAAAATAATTAAAACGAGGCATGTCTCGCGTGAACAATTGTGTTTACACTTTGGGTTTTATTAAATAAAATCCATCAATCTACTCACTATATGCTCTTTTTGACGCGGAAAAAGTTGTTAAGGTCGCACTACGCGTTTTCGTGGGTTGCGTTTTTCCTTGCTTTCGTTTACGCAAGCGCAACGCTCTTCATGCATCTCCTTACGTTTTCCAATGAAACAGAACGGCTCGCTGTGGAAAGCTAACGCAGAGTGCTTGTTTCTTTTTTGAGTTTGTGCTTTGTGGGCATGTGAACACAATTAACGAAAATAAATGGCAGACGTGTGTTGCCGTTTTTCATTTTATTGCTCGAACGTAATGCAACGCATCGGTAAGATAACTTCATGTGTATTGTGGCCTTGGCCACAATAAGGTGTCACGTTAGTTGCGTAACCACGAACATTTGCACTCAATCTTTGGACCCATGTATGCTTGAACGCAGCAACAACTCAGTATATTTTCATCCATAAAAGTTTGCTCTCAAATGGATGCGAGATTTCAAGGGTACAAACGTACGTAGGCGCACACATACGTGAGTGCAACTATAACAAGGGCATAAATATGCGGATACAAAACGGTATTTAACATATTTAACAAAGTACTCGGTATCGGCGGTATCAATATCGGAATATAAATTACGAAGGTGGTATCGGTACTTGTATAGGTATCGGCGAAAATTTTGGTATCGGCCCATCCCTAGATAGATTTTCATCGCCCAGGGCAGATATCACTCACTCACTTAACAATGGCACTTCAGTTTTGTATGGGATGTTTTTGTATAGAGTGCAGCTGCTGGCACTTTATCTTGTGGCAGCCATTTGAGTGATCGATAGTTAGATCCTTTTAGGCACTGCTTTCATCCTTACTTGGAGCGAACATACAGAAAAAAAATATGTGGTTTATTTTGTTAGGAATAAAGCAAAGCTTGGTTCTGCAAATGAGCGAGTGATAAAATAGAAAATTCAACAATTGTTAAAATGAAAAATATCTTTTGTGATTTATTAGCTCAGTGGAACTTTAGGATAAAAGTTATTTATTTAGTCTATTTCACAATTTTTGAAAAATTGTGCTAAATAACCAGAACTTAGCAAATTTGCTACAAAATGCTTTAAAATTTACCGTTACACAATATAGTCTAACGTTAGAAGTCATACCAGTATGAAAATAATGCTCTTATTATTGCTGTGAAAATTTCAGGAAGAACATATAAAAAAAAATATTAAAATATTTTTGTAACAAAACTCGCACATCGAAATCACAACTGAATTTTTTCGATCCTTATTTTCGAAAAATACATTATTTTGAAGAGAAATACAATAAGACTCCGTTTAATTTGCGATTACACGCTAAAAACTCACGAAAACTTTGCCTATTTTGGAGAACTTTCAGTTAAAATTACGAAATCTTATAAATTTATTTATTTTTCCCTGAAATGGTTTTTAGGATCAAATTTCATGTACAGTATTAGTCACGAGAAAGAATTACGCGATTTAGCATAGGCAGATTTTTTGTTGGCTGGAAAGGAGGAAATATCTATCAAAGTCGCCCGGCTTTACGATATCCCCCAAGTTGCTCCATTTTATAATTGTCCTATTATCGTCACTCAAAAAGTATACTTAAAATCTATAGTTAATTTAAGTTAATGTTTTCAGAGGCTTAATTTGAAAAAACTGCTGTGCGCACATAAAAGTGCTATTCGTGCTCAAAGCATATTAGTTCATGGCTTACCTGTTACATTTGTTTGATAGACAGTCCCTGCCGTGACATTTGCTGTTGACGCGCTCAACGTTGTTTCAGCAGTTGATATCGAAGCAACTTCTGCAGTGACAACTGTTTCACCTGCTGCTATGTCAGCCTGATTAGCTGTTACTGCGATGTTCTCAGCTTTCTCGATCTGAAGCTCATTAACGTGAGAGTCACTGATGTTCGATTCTGAAATGTTGAATAAAATCTTAATAAACCTGAAGAATGCTACAAGTATTCCTGAATGTTGTCATCAACATCATGACAGTTCGCATGTCAAACACCTTGTGTTCGAGTCCTGGTGAGTCCGGTTCGTGAATCCACTCTCACCATTCAACCCAACGTAGTGAATGCATGATTGGAATGCAAACAATGTAAGGCGCACATAATGACGTAAACTACGCCACCAAGTGTTGAGTTGGCTCTCACTTGTTAAATATTTTTATCAAGGAAATTTTATAAGCTTTCCAACAAAAGTATTTAAAATAAAATTCTGATGGAATAAAGACATGCAAACTGCCCTCGAAATTATCACAAATTTTAGGCAATTTTGCAGGTCTTTCGACAATCAGTATTTTATTTTAGAATTTTTGGGTACCGGTAATTTTGGAATTATCTTTTTAAAAATATAGAATATTAGGGAGCCAAAATAACACTAGGCGGCATGCCGTGCGACTTTAGAATAACCGATCGTATTTCTTGTGTTCCGCAAAAAGGCAATTAATGAGAAGCAAAGAAGTGGTAGATAGAGTTTCACCGCCCAGGGCAGATATCACTCACTCACTTCACCATGGCACTTTAGTTTTGTATGGGATGGGATTTGAGTGATTGATAGTTAGATTCTTTTAGGCACTGTTTTCATCCTTGCTTGGAGCGAACTTACAGAAAAAAATAAGTGGTTTATTTTGTTAGGAATAAAGCAAAGCTTGGTTCTGCAAATAAGTGAGTGATAAAATGGAAAATTCAACAATTGTTAAATTGAAGAATATTTTTTGTGATTTATTAGCTCAGCGGAACTTTAGGATAAAAGTTATTTATTTAGTCTATTTCACAATTTTTGAAAAATTGTGCTAAATAACCAGAACTTAGCAAATTTGCTACAAAATGCTTAAAAATATACCGTTACTCAATATAGTTTAACGTTAGGAGTCATACCAGTATGAAAATGATGCTCTTATTATTGTTGTGAAAATTTAAGGAAGAACTTAAAAAAAAATATTAAAATATTTTTGTAACAAAACTCGTACATCGAAATCACAACTGAATTTTTTCGACCCTTATTTTCGAAAAATACATTATGTTGAAGAGAAATACTATAAGACTCTGTATAATTTGCGATTACACGCTAAAAACGAACGAAAACTTTGCCTATTTTGGAGAACTTTCAGTTAAAATTAAGAAATCTTATAAATTTATTTATTTTTCACAGAAATGGTTTTTAGGATCAAATTTCATGTACAGTATTAGTCACGAGAAAGAATTACGCGATTTAGCATAGGCAGATTTTTGGTGGCTGGAAAGGAGGAAATATCTCTCAAAGTCGGCCGGCTTTACGATATTTTTCAAGTTGCACCATTTTAAAATTGTCCTATTATCGTCACTCAAAAAGTATACATAAAATCTATAGTTAATTTAAGTTAATGTTTTCAGAGGCTTAATTTGCCAAAACTCCTCTGCGCACATAAAAGTTAGCAAAGTGTGAGATCAGCCATTTTTGTCAGTATTTTGGTGCAACCATTTTGAATCTTTTTAATGGCACAAGATGTATCACTATTGTATGAACATTAATAGAGCGGTTGAAGATGTAAAATCAGGCATCAGCAAACCGAAAACAGCGAATGGGGCATTCGGCGGGAATAATAATAGGGTAAGTCATGTTAATATCCAAATATCCCTAACTTCACAGAGAACATGAGGTGCTTACTTATTTCGTTCAAAGTCGATATGCGTGCTCAAAGCATATTAGTTCATGGCTTACCTGTTACATTTGTTTGATAGACAGTCCCTGCCGTGACATTTGCTGTTGACGCGCTCAACGTTGTTTCAGCAGTTGATATCGAAGCAACTTCTGCAGTGACAACTGTTTCACCTGCTGCTATGTCAGCCTGATTAGCTGTTACTGCGATGTTCTCAGCTTTCTCGATCTGAAGCTCATTAACGTGAGAGTCACTGATGTTCGATTCTGAAATGTTGAATAAAATCTTAATAAACCTGAAGAATGCTACAAGTATGCCTGAATGTTGCCATCAACATCATGACAGTTCGCATGTCAAACACCTTGTGTTCGAGTCCTGGTGAGTCCGGTTCGTGAATCCACTCTCACCATTCAACCCAACGTAGTGAATGCATGATTGGAATGCAAACAATGTAAGGCGCACATAATGACGTAAACTACGCCACCAAGTGTTGAGTTGGTTCTCTTTAAATATTTTTATCAAGGAAATTTTATAAGCTTTCCAACAAAAGTATTTAAAATAAAATTCTGATGGAATAAAGACATGCAAACTGCCCTCGAAATTATCACAAATTTTAGGCAATTTTGCAGGTCTTTCGACAATCAGTATTTTATTTTAGAATTTTTGGGTACCGGTAATTTTGGAATTATCTTTTTAAAAATATAGAATATTAGGGAGCCAAAATAACACTAGGCGGCATGCCGTGCGACTTTAGAATAACCGATCGTATTTCTTGTGTTCCGCAAAAAGGCAATTAATGAGAAGCAAAGAAGTGGTAGATAGAGTTTCACCGCCCAGGGCAGACATCACTCACTCACTTCACCATGGCACTTTAGTTTTGTATGGGATGGGATTTAAGTGATTGATAGTTAGATTCTTTTAGGCACTGTTTTCATCCTTGCTTGGAGCGAACTTACAGAAAAAAATAAGTGGTTTATTTTGTTAGGAATAAAGCAAAGCTTGGTTCTGCAAATAAGTGAGTGATAAAATGGAAAATTCAACAATTGTTAAATTGAAGAATATTTTTTGTGATTTATTAGCTCAGCGGAACTTTAGGATAAAAGTTATTTATTTAGTCTATTTCACAATTTTTGAAAAATTGTGCTAAATAACCAGAACTTAGCAAATTTGCTACAAAATGCTTAAAAATATACTGTTACACAATATAGTTTAACGTTAGGAGTCATACCAGTATGAAAATGATGCTCTTATTATTGTTGTGAAAATTTAAGGAAGAACATAAAAAAAAATATTAAAATATTTTTGTAACAAAACTCGTACATCGAAATCACAACTGAATTTTTTCGACCCTTATTTTCGAAAAATACATTATGTTGAAGAGAAATACTATAAGACTCTGTATAATTTGCGATTACACGCTAAAAACGCACGAAAACTTTGCCTATTTTGGAGAACTTTCAGTTAAAATTAAGAAATCTTATAAATTTATTTATTTTTCACAGAAATGGTTTTTAGGATCAAATTTCATGTACAGTATTAGTCACGAGAAAGAATTACGCGATTTAGCATAGGCAGATTTTTTGGTGGCTGGAAAGGAGGAAATATCTCTCAAAGTCGGCCGGCTTTACGATATTTTCCAAGTTGCACCATTTTAAAATTGTCCTATTATCGTCAGTCAAAAAGTATACATAAAATCTATAGTTAATTTAAGTTAATGTTTTCAGAGGCTTAATTTGCCAAAACTCCTGTGCGCACATAAAAGTTAGCAAAGTGTGAGATCAGCCATTTTTGTCAGTATTTTGGTGCAACCATTTTGAATCTTTTTAATGGCACAAGATGTATCACTATTGTATGAACATTAATAGAGCGATTGAAGATGTAAAATCAGGCATCAGCAAACCGAAATTCGGCGGGAATAATTATAGGGCAAGTCATGTTAATATCCAAATATCGTTAAATTGACAGAGAACATGAGGTGCTTACTTATTTCGTTCAAAGTCGATATTCGTGCTCAAAGCATATTAGTTCATGGCTTACCTGTTACATTTGTTTGATAGACAGTCCCTGCCGTGACATTTGCTGTTGACGCGCTCAACGTTGTTTCAGCAGTTGATATCGAAGCAACTTCTGCAGTGACAACTGTTTCACCTGCTGCTATGTCAGCCTGATTAGCTGTTACTGCGATGTTCTCAGCTTGCTCGATCTGAAGCTCATTAACGTGAGAGTCACTGATGTTCGATTCTGAAATGTTGAATAAAATCTTAATAAACCTGAAGAATGCTACAAGTATACCTGAATGTTGTCTTCAACATCATGACAGTTCGCATGTCAAACACCTTGTGTTCGAGTCCTGGTGAGTCCAGTTCGTGAATCCACTGCCACCATTCAACCCAACGTAGTGAATGCAAGTTTGGAATGCAAACAATATAAAGTCATAAATTACGCCATCTAGTGTCGATTTGGTACTCACATGTTAAATATTTTAATCACAGAAATTTGGTAAGCTTCCCAACAAAAGCATTTAAAACTTTGAAACTTCTTACTTTTTTTGCTTAAAAGCTTAGGAGACGTACAATATTAGCCACGAGAAAGAATTATCAGTTTAGCATAGGCAGATTTTTTTGTTGGATGGAAATGAGAAAAAATCATTCAAACGTTTTACAGTATCCTCGAAGTAGCACCATTTTGAAGTTGTCCCATTATCGTCACTCCGAAAAATCATACATAAAATCCAAAATTCATTGGTAGCGATGGCCTAGTGGTTAAACATGTTGGCATCGCGGGTTGAAGATCTCGGGTTCAAGCCTCGGCGAGGTAGGCTCGCTTATCCAAGCCCACCACTCAACCCAGGGTGTAATAACTTGGGTAGGCTAAGCCTAACAGGAAAAGATCACATCTTTCCAGTAGTTGTAATCCTCTCCGTCTATGTGTGGCCAATGATACATGGTCTTGGACAAGGTTATCCACTCTAAGTAGTGGGTATAAAAAAATATATATATATATATTTTAGGGAAAGTTTTTCCGAAGAAGACTTACAGGCCCTTTAATCGATTATAAGATAAAAACCGGCTGAGAGATTAGCTATGGACGCAACATTTGCCCGAATTCCCATGCCCACATAAAAGTTTGCCAAGTGTGAAATCAGCCATTTTTGTCAGTATTTTGGTGCAACCATTTTGAATCTTTTAAATGGCACAAGATGTATCACTATTGTATGAACATTAATAGAGCAGTTGATGATGTAAAATCTGGCAACATCAAACCGAAAACAGCGAGTGGGAAAATCGGCGAGAATCGATAATAGGGTAAGTCATGTTAATATCCAAATATCCCTAAATTCACAGAGAATTTGAGGTGCTTACTTATTTCGTTCAAAGTCGATATTCGTGCTCAAAGCATATTAGTTCATGGCTTACCTGTTACATTTGTTTGATAGACAGTCCCTGCCGTGACATTTGCTGTTGACGCGCTCAACGTTGTTTCAGCAGTTGATATCGAAGCAACTTCTGCAGTGACAACTGCTTCACCTGCTGCTATGTCAGCCTGATTAGCTGTTACTGCGATGTTCTCAGCTTTCTCGATTTGAAGCTCATTAACGTGAGAGTCACTGATGTTCGATTCTGAAATGTTGAATAGAATCTTAATAAACCTGAAGAATGCTACAAGTATACCTGAATGTTGTCATCAACATCATGACAGTTCGCATGTGAAACACCTTGTGTTCGAGTCCTGGTGAGTCCGGTTCGTGAATCTACTCTCACCATTCAAACCAACGTAGTGAATGCAAGTTTGGAATGCAAACAATGTAAAGTTATAAATTACGCCACCTAGTGTTGAGTTGGCTCTCACTTGTTAAATATTTTTATCAAGGAAATTTTATAAGCTTTCCAACAAAAGTATTTAAAATAAAATTCTGATGGAATAAAGACATGCAAACTGCCCTCGAAATTATCATAAATTTTAGGCAATTTTGCAGGTATTTCGACAATCAGTATTTTATTTTAGAATTTTTGGGTAACGGTAATTTTGGAATTATCTTTTTAAAAATATAGAATATTAGGGAGCCAAAATAACACTAGGCGGCATGCCGTGCGACTTTAGAATAACCGATCGTATTTCTTGTGTTCCGCAAAAAGGCAATTAATGAGAAGCAAAGAAGTGGTAGATAGATTTTTATCGCCCAGGGCAGATATCACTCACTCACTTCACAATGGCACTTTAGTTTTGTATGGGATGGGATTTGAGTGATTGATAGTTAGATTCTTTCAGGCACTGTTTTCATCCTTGCTTGGAGCGAACTTACAGAAAAAAATAAGTGGTTTATTTTGTTAGGAATAAAGCAAAGCTTGGTTCTGCAAAAGAGCGAGTGATAAAATAGAAAATTCAACAATTGTTAAATTGAAGAATATCTTTTGTGATTTATTAGCTCAGTGGAACTTTAGGATAAAAGTTATTTATCTAGTCTATTTCACAATTTTTAAAAAATTGTGCTAAATAACCAGAACTTAGCAAATTTGCTACAAAATGCTTTAAAATTTACCGTTACACAATATAGTCTAACGTTAAAAGTCATACCAGTATGAAAATAATGCTCTTATTATTGTTATGAAAATTTCAGGAAGAACATAAAAAAATATTAAAATATTTTTGTAACAAAATTCGCACATCGAAATCACAACTGAATTTTTTCGACCCTTATTTTCGAAAAACACATTATGTTGAAGAGAAATACTATAAGACTCTGTATAATTTGCGATTACACGCTAAAAACGCACGAAAACTTTGCCTATTTTGGAGAACTTTCAGTTAAAATTACGAAATCTTATAAATTTATTTATTTTTCCCTGAAATGGTTTTTAGGATCAAATTTCATGTACAGTATTAGTCACGAGAAAGAATTATGCGATTTAGCATAGGCAGATTTTTTGTTGGCTGGAAAGGAGGAAATATCTTTCAAAGTCGCCCGGCTTTACGATCTTCTCCAAGTTGCTCCATTTTAAAATTGTCCTATTATCGCCACTCAAAAGGTATACTTAAAATCTATAGTTAATTTAAGTTAATGTTTTCAGAGGCTTAATTTGCCAAAACTCCTCTGCGCACATAAAAGTTAGCCAAGTGTGAAATCAGCCATTTTTGTCAGTATTTTGGTGCAACCATTTTGAATCTTTTTAATGGCACAAGATGTATCACTATTGTATAAACATTAATAGAGCAGTTGATGATGTAAAATCTGGCAACAGCAAACCTAAAACAGCGAGTAGGAAAATCGGCGAGAATCGATAATAGGGTAAGTCATGTTAATATCCAAATATCCCTAAATTCACAGAGAACTTGAGGTGCTTACTTATTTCGTTCAAAGTCGATATTCGTGCTCAAAGCATATAAGTTCATGGCTTACCTGTTACATTTGTTTGATAGACAGTTCCTGCCGTGACATTTGCTGTTGACGCACTCAACGTTGTTTCAACAGTTGATATCGAAGCAACTTCTGCAGTGACAACTGTTTCACCTGCTGCTATGTCAGCGTGATTAGCTGTTACTGCGATGTTCTCAGCTTGCTCAATCTGAAGCTCATTAACATGAGAGTCACTGATGTTCGATTCTGAAATGTTGAATAGAATCTTAATAAACCTGAAGAATGCTACAAGTATACCTCAATGCTGTCATCAACATCATGACAGTTCGCATGTCAAACACCTTGTGTTCGAGTCCTGGTGAGTCCGGTTCGTGAATCCACTCTCACCCTTCAACCCAACGTAGTGAATGCATGATTGGAATGCAAACAATGTGAGGCGCACATGAAGTCGTAAACTACACCACCTAGTGTTGAGTTGGCTCTCACTTGTTAAATTTTTTGTGTGACCGTTAGTTAGCTCCTCTACGCACTTCTTTCATCCTTGCTTAGAGCGAATATGCTCTTTATTTTGATAGAAATACCAAAATTTATGGTAAATTTGATTTGAATGTCTTCCCTCATCATAATTCCATTTTTATTATTTTTGTTGGAAAAATGTTCCCTTATCAGTTGCACTCGTATGATGCTAGACCACACCAGTGTTACGCTAGTCCACACTCTTGGACGCATTTGCATGTTCAACCGTTACATTTGGTGTAACTTTGGCTGGTCTTACTTTAGTTTCTCTTAAATTAAACAAACAAAATTGGGATTTGGGAGCCAAAATAACACTAGGTGGAATTTTGTGCGGCTCCAGGGCTTTAGAAAAACCTATCGTATTTCTTGTGTCAAGCAAAAAGACTATTAATAAGAAGCAAAGAAGGGGTATACAGTTTTTCATCGCCCAGGGTAGATATCACTCCCTCATTGCACTTTATGTTGTGGTAGCCATTTCATTGACCGATTGTTAGATCCTTTTAGGCACTGCTTTCATCCTTGCTTGGAGCGAACTTATAGAAAAAAAATATGTGGTTTATTTTGTTGGAAATAAAGCACAGCTTTGTTCTACAAATTAACGAGTGATGAAAACAGAAAAATCAACAATTGTCAAATTGAATAAAAGCTTTTGTGACTTATTAACTCAGTAGAACTTTAGGATAAAAATAAATCATTTAGTTTTTACGAAAATTTTTGAAATGTCTTTTTAAGGAACCAGAACTTTGCAAATTTGCTCCACAATTTACCGTTACAAAATATAGTCTAACGTCAGGACCCATACCAGTACGAAAATAATCCTCTTATTATTGGTGTAAAAATCTTAGGGAGGACATAAAAAATAATATTAAAATATTTTTGTAACAAAACTCGCACATCGAAGTCACATAGATTTTTTCGACCCTTAATTTCGAAAACACCCCATTTAGGAGGCAAATACTATAAGATTCTTCAAAATATGTGATTACAGGCTGAAGAATCGCACGGACATTTTGCGTATTTTGGAAGACTTTATTGAAAAATTACCAAATCATATAATTTTAATCATTTTTCCCTGAAATGGATTTTCGCAATAAATTTCATGTTTAAAGGAACCGAAAAAAACCTAGAATAACACTTTTGGTTATTTTATTAAATTCTTTTCCTGCAGCTCACGATAATGTCCAAATATCCCTAGATTGACAGAGAACATGAGGTGCTTACTTATTTCATTCAAAGTCGATATTCGTGCTCAAAGCATATTATATTAGTTCATGGCTTACCCGTTACATTTGTTTGATAGACAGTCCCTGCCGTGACATTTGCTGTTGACGCGCTCAACGTTGTTTCAGCAGTTGATATCGAAGCAACTTCTGCAGTGACAACTGTTTCACCTGATGCTATGTCAGCCTGATTAGCTGTTACTGCGATGTTCTCAGCTTGCTCGATCTGAAGCTCATTAACATGAGAGTCACTGATGTTCGATTCTGAAATGTTGAATAGAATTTTAATAAACCTGAAGAATGCTACAAGTATACCTGAATGTTGTTATCAACATCATGACAGTTCGCATGTCAAACACCTTGTGTTCGAGTCCTGGTGAGTCCGGTTCGTGAATCTACTCTCACCATTCAACCCAACGTAGTGAATGGAAGTTTGGAATGCAAACAATATAAGGCGCACATGAAGTCGTAAACTACACCACCTAGTGTTGAGTTGGCTCTCACTTGTTAAATTTTTTTATCAAGGAAATTTTATTAGATTTCCAACAAAAGTTTTCATTTAAAATAAAATACCAATTTTTATTTTAAAATTTTTAGGTGCCATGAGTTTTTGAATTATTTTTCTCAAAATGTAAAAGATTTTGGAGCCAACATCACACTAAGTGGCATGCTGTGCGGCATTAGAATACCCTATCGTACTTCCTGTGTGTAAATAAGAAGCAAAGAAATGGCAGATAGTTCTTCATCGCCCAGGGTAGATATCACTCACTCACTGCACTTTGCCATGATGATTTAATTCTGTATGGGATGTTTTCTGCTTAAAGTGCTGCCCTTTATCTTGTGGTAGCCATCTGTGTGACCGTTAGTTAGCTCCTCTACGCACTTCTTTCATCCTTGCTTAGAGCGAATATGCTCTTTATTTTGATAGAAATACCAAAATTTAAGGTAAATTTGATTTTAATGTCTTCCCTCATCATAATTCCATTTTTAATATTTTTGTTGGAAAAATATTCCCTTATCAGTTGCACTCGTATGATGCTAGACCACACCAGTGTTACGCTAGTCCACACTCTTGGACGCATTTGCATGTTCAACCGTTACATTTGGTGTAAGTTTGGCTGGTCTTACTTTAGTTTCTCTTAAATTAAACAAACAAAATTGGGATTTGGGAGCCAAAATAACACTAGGTGGAATTTTGTGCGGCTCCAGGGCTTTAGAAAAACCTATCGTATTTCTTGTGTCAAACAAAAAGACTATTAATAAGAAGCAAAGAAGGGGTATACAGTTTTTCATCGCCCAGGGTAGATATCACTCCCTTATTGCACTTTATGTTGTGGTAGCCATTTCATTGACCGATAGTTAGATCCTTTTAGGCACTGCTTTCATCCTTGCTTGGAGCGAACTTATAGAAAAAAAATATGTGGTTTATTTTGTTGGAAATAAAGCACAGCTTTGTTCTACAAATTAACGAGTGATGAAAATAGAAAAATCAACAATTGTTAAATGGAAGAAAAGCTTTTGTGACTTATTAACTCAGTGGAACTTTAGGATAAAAATAAATCATTTAGTTTTTTCGAAAATTTTTGAAATGTCTTTCTAAGGAACCAGAACTTAGCAAATTTGCTCCACAATTTACCGTTATAAAATATAGTCTAACGTCAGGACCCATACCAGTACGAAAATAATCCTCTTATTATTGGTGTAAAAATCTTAGGGAGGACATAAAAAATAATATTAAAATATTTTTCTAACAAAACTCGCACATCAAGGTCAAACAGATTTTTTCGGCCCTTATTTTCGAAAAATATCTCATTTTGGGTGCCAATGGTGGGCGCGATGGCCTAGTGGTTAAACATGTTGGCATCGCAGGTTGAAGATCTCAGGTTCGAGCCTCGGCGAGTCCGGCTCGCTTATCCACGCCCACCACTCAACCCAAGGGGTAATAACTTGGGTAGGCTAAGCCGAACAGGAAAAAATCATATCTTTCCAGTAATTGTAACCCAGTCCGTCTATGAGTGCCCGCTGTTATAGGGCCTTGGACAGGGTGACCCACTCAAAGAAGTGGCTATATAAAAAAAAAAAAACACTATAAGACTCTGAATGATATGTGATTGCACACTAAAAACGCACAAATTTTGCCCATTTTGAAAAGCTTCCAGATAAAATTACAAAATCCTATAAATTTAATCATTTTTCCTTGAAATGGTTTTTGGGATTAAATTTCATGTTTAAAGGAAGCTAAAAAATATAGAATAACACTTTTAGTTATTTTATTAAATTCTTTTCCTGCACCAAAAGCTATCAAAAATAGTGATGAACTATTTTGTATCCAATCTTATCAAAATCGCTCACCGGCGAATCCATCGAAAGAAATCCTACATTTCTGCATTTTTGAAGATGAAAAACACTTAAAACTTCTTAGTTTTTTGCTTAAAAGCTTAGGAAACGTACAGTATAAGTCATGAGAAAGAATTACCAGTTTATCATAGGCAGATTTTATTGTTGGTTGGAAATGAGAAAAAATCATTCAAAGTCCCCCGGTTTAAAGTATCCTAGAAGCTGAGCTTGTCCTATTATCGCTTTTCCAAAAAATTATACATGAAATCCAAATTTCAGCGGGCGCGATGGCCTAGTGGTTAAACATGTTTGCATCGTATGTTGAAGATTTCGGGTTCGAGCCCCAGCGAGGCCGGCTCCCTTATCCATGCCCATCACTCAACCCAGGGTGTAATAACTTGGGTAAGCTAAGCAGAACAGGAAAAGATTACTCTTTCCAGTAATTGTAACCCTGTCCGCCTATGAGTGGCCGCTGTTACAGGGCCTTGGACAGGGTGATCCACTCTACAAAGTGGCTATAAAACAAAAAAAACTAATTTCAAGAAAATTTTTCCGATGAAGACTTACAGGCATTTATTCGCAATCGCTTAAAAGATAAAAAAATCGGGTGAGGTATTAGCTATGGTGGCAAAATTTGCTCATATTCCCATGCCCACATAACAGTTTGCCAAGTGTGAAATCAGCCATTTTTGTCAGTATTTTGGTGCAACCATTTTGAATCTTTTTAATGGCACAAGATGTATCACTATTGTATAAACATTAATAGAGCAGTTGATGATGTAAAATCTGGCAACAGCAAACCTAAAACAGCGAGTAGGAAAATCGGCGAGAATCGATAATAGGGTAAGTCATGTTAATATCCAAATATCCCTAAATTCACAGAGAATTTGAGGTGCTTACTTATTTCGTTCAAAATTGATATTCGTGCTCAAAGCATATTAGTTCATGGCTTACCTGTTACATTTGTTTGATAGACAGTCCCTGCCGTGACATTTGCTGTTGACGCGCTCAACGTTGTTTCAGCAGTTGATATCGAAGCAACTTCTGCAGTGACAACTGTTTCACCTGATGCTATGTCAGCCTGATTAGCTGTTACTGCGATGTTCTCAGCTTGCTCGATTTGAAGCTCATTCACGTGAGAGTCACTGATGTTCGATTCTGAAATGTTGAATAAAATTTTAATAAACCTGAAGAATGCTACAAGTATACCTGAATGTTGTCATCATCATCATGACAGTTCGCATGTGAAACACCTTGTGTTCGAGTCCTGGTGAGTCCAGTTCGTGAATCCACTCTCACCATTCAACCCAACGTAGTGAATGCAAGTTTGGAATGCAAACAATGCAGGCGCACATAATGACGTAAACTACGCCACCAAGTGTTGAGTTGGCTCTCACTTGTTAAATATTTTTATCAAGGAAATTTTATAAGCTTTCCAACAAAAGTATTTAAAATAAAATTCTGATGGAATAAAGACATGCAAACTGCCCTCGAAATTATCATAAATTTTAGGCAATTTTGCAGGTCTTTCGACAATCAGTATTTTATTTTAGAATTTTTGGGTACCGGTAATTTTGGAATTATCTTTTTAAAAATATAGAATATTAGGGAGCCAAAATAACACTAGGGGCATGCCGTGCGACTTTAGAATAACCGATCGTATTTCTTGTGTTCCGCAAAAAGGCAATTAATGAGAAGCAAAGAAGTGGTAGATAGATTTTTATCGCCCAGGGCAGATATCACTCACTCACTTCACAATGGCACTTTAGTTTTGTATGGGATGGGATTTGAGTGATTGATAGTTAGATTCTTTCAGGCACTGTTTTCATCCTTGCTTGGAGCGAACTTACAGAAAAAAATAAGTGGTTTATTTTGTTAGGAATAAAGCAAAGCTTGGTTCTGCAAAAGAGCGAGTGATAAAATAGAAAATTCAACAATTGTTAAATTGAAGAATATTTTTTGTGATTTATTAGCTCAGTGGAACTTTAGGATAAAAGTTATTTATTTAGTCTATTCTACAATTTTTAAAAAACTGTGCTAAATAACCAGAACTTAGCAAATTTGCTACAAATTTCTTTAAAATTTACCGTTACACAATACAGTCTAACGTCAAGAGTCATACCAGTATGAAAATAATGCTCTTATAATTGTTGTGAAAATTTAGGAAGAACATAAAAAAAATATTGAAATATTTTTGTAACAAAACTCGCACATCGAAATCACAACTGAATTTTTTCGACTCTTATTTTCGAAAAATACATCATTTTGAAGAGAAATACTATAAGACTCTGTATAATTTGCGATTACACGCTAAAAACGCACGAAAACTTTGCCTATTTTGGAGAACTTTCAGTTAAAATTACGAAATCTTATAAATTTATTTATTTTTCACTGAAATGGTTTTTAGGATCAAATTTCATGTACAGTATTAGTCACGAGAAAGAATTACGCGATTTAGCATAGGCAGATTTTTTGTTGGCTGGAAAGGAGGAAAAATCTTTCAAAGTCGCCCGGCTTTACGATCTTCTCCAAGTTGCTCCATTTTAAAATTGTCCTATTATCGTCACTCAAAAAGTATACTTAAAATCTATAGTTAATTTAAGTTAATGTTTTCAGAGGCTTAATTTGCCAAAACTCCTCTGCGCACATAAAAGTTAGCCAAGTGTGAAATCAGCAATCTTTGTCAGTATTTTGGTGCAACCATTTTGAATCTTTTTAATGGCACAAGATGTATCACTATTGTATGAACATCAATAGAGCGGTTGATGATGCAAAATCTGGCATCAGCAAACCGAAAACAGCGAATGGGGCATTCGGCGGGAATAATAATAGGGTAAGTCATGTTAATATCCAAATATCCCTAAATTCACAGAGAACTTGAGGTGCTTACTTATTTCGTTCAAAGTCGATATTCGTGCTCAAAGCATATTAGTTCATGGCTTACCTGTTACATTTGTTTGATAGACAGTCCCTGCCGTGACATTTGCTGTTGACGCACTCAACGTTGTTTCAGCAGTTGATATCGAAGCAACTTCTGCAGTGACAACTGTTTCACCTGCTGCTATGTCAGCCTGATTAGCTGTTACTGCGATGTTCTCAGCTTGCTCGATCTGAAGCTCATTAACGTGAGAGTCACTGATGTTCGATTCTGAAATGTTGAATAGAATCTTAATAAACCTGAAGAATGCTACAAGTATACCTGAATGTTGTCATCAACATCATGACAGTTCGCATGTCAAACACCTTGTCCACTCTCACCATTCAACCCAACGTAGTGAATGCAAGTTTGGAGTGCAAACAATATAAGGCGCACATGAAGTCGTAAACTACACCACCTAGTGTTGAGTTGGCTCTCACTTGTTAAATTTTTTTATCAAGGAAATTTTATTAGATTTCCAACAAAAGTTTTCATTTAAAATAAAATACCAATTTTTATTTTAAAATTTTTAGGTGCCATGAGTTTTTGAATTATTTTTCTCAAAATGTTAAAGATTTTGGAGCCAACATCACACTAAGTGGCATGCTGTGCGGCATTAGAATACGCTATCATACTTCCTGTGTGCCGCAAAAGGAAATAAATAAGAAGCAAAGAAGTGGTAGATAGTTTTTCTTTGCCCAGGGCAGATATGACTCACTCACTGCACTTTGCCATGGTGATTTAATTCTGTATGGGATGTTTTCTGCTTAAAGTGCTGCCCTTTATCTTGTGGTAGCCATCTGTGTGACAGTTAGTTAGCTCCTCTACGCACTTCTTTCATCCTTGCTTAGAGCGAATATGCTGTTTATTTTGTTAGAAATACCAAAATTTTAGGTAAATTTGATTTGAATGTCTTCATTCATCATCATTCCATTTTCAATATTTTTGTTGGAACAATGTTCCCTTATCAGTTGCACTCGTATGATGCTAGACCACAACATTGTTACGCTGGTCCACACTCTTGGACGCATTTGCATGTTTAACCTTCACATTTGGTGTAACTTTTGCTGGTCTTACTTTAGTTTCTCTTAAATTAAACAAACAAAATTGGGATTTGGGAGCCAAAATAACACTAGGTGGCATGCTGTGCGGCTTCAGGGCTTTAAAAAAAAGATCGTATTTCTTGTGTCACGCAAAAAATCTATTAATAAGAAGAAAAGAAGGGGTATACAATTTTTCATGACCCAGGGTAGATATCACTCCCTCATTGCACTTTATGCTGTGATAGCCATTTCATTGACCGATAGTTAGATCCTTTTAGGCACTGCTTTCATCCTTGCTTGGAGCGAACTTATAGAAAAAAAATATGTGGTTTATTTTGTTGAAAATAAAGCACAGCTTTGTTCTACAAATTAACGAGTGATGAAAACAGAAAATTGAACAATTGTCAAATTGAAGAAAAGCTTTTGTGATTTATTAGCTCAGTGGAACTTTAGGATAAAAATAAATCATTTAGTTTTTTCGAAAATTTTTGAAATGTCTTTCTAAGGAACCAGAACTTAGCAAATTTGCTCCACAATTTACCGTTACAAAATATAGTCTAACGTTAGGAGTCAAACCAGTACTAAAATAATCCTCTTATTATTGGTGTAAAAATCTTTGGGAGAACATAAAAAATAAAATTAAAATATTTTTGAAACAAAACTCGCACATCAAAATCACACAGATTTGTTAGACCCTTAATTTCGAAAACACCCCATTTAGGAGGCAAATACTATAAGATTCTTCAAAATATGCGATTACAGGCTGAAGAATCGCACGGACATTTTGCCTATTTTGGAAGACTTTATGTTAAAATTACCAAATCATATAATTTTAATCATTTTTCCTTGAAATGGATTTTCGTAATAAATTTCATGTTTGAGGGAACCGAAAAAAACCTAGAATAACACTTTTGGTTATTTTATTAAATTCTTTTCCTGCAGCTCACGATAATGTCCAAATATCCCTAGATTGACAGAGAACATGAGGTGCTTACTTATTTCATTCAAAGTCGATATTCGTGCTCAAAGCATATTAGTTCATGGCTTACCCGTTACATTTGTTTGATAGACAGTCCCTGCCGTGACATTTCCTGTTGACGCGCTCAACGTTGCTTCAGAAGTTGATATCGAAGCAACTTCTGCAGTGACAACTGTTTCACCTGCTGCTATCTCAGCCTGATAAGCTGTTACTGAGATGTTCTCGGCTTGCTCGATCTGAAGCTCATTAACGTGAGAGTCACTGATGTTCGATTCTGAAATGTTGAGTAAAATCCTAATAAACCTGAAGAATGCTACAAGTATACCTGAATGTTGTCATCATCATCATGACAGTTCGCATGTCAAACACCTTGTGTTCGAGTCCTGGTGAGTCCAGTTCGTGAATCCACTCTCACCATTCAACCCAACGTAGTGAATGCATGTTTGGAATGCAAACAATGTAAAGTTATAAATTACGCCACCTAGTGTCGAATTGGTTCTCACATGTTAAATATTTTAATCAAGGAAATTTTATAAGCTTTCCAACAAAAGTATTTAAAATAAAATTCTGGTGGAATAAAGACATGCAAACTGCCCTCGAAATTATTATAAATTTTAGGCAATTTTGCAGGTCTTTCGACAATCAGTATTTTATTTTAGAATTTTTGGGTACCGGTAATTTTGGAATTATCTTTTTAAAAATATAGAATATTAGGGAGCCAAAATAACACTAGGCGGCATGCCGTGCGACTTTAGAATAACCGATCGTATTTCTTGTGTTCCGCAAAAAGGCAATTAATGAGAAGCAAAGAAGTGGTAGATAGATTTTTATCGCCCAGGGCAGATATCACTCACTCACTTCACAATGGCACTTTAGTTTTGTATGGGATGGGATTTGAGTGATTGATAGTTAGATTCTTTTAGGCACTGTTTTCATCCTTGCTTGGAGCAAACTTACAGAAAAAAATAAGTGGTTTATTTTGCTAGGAATAAAGCAAAGCTTGGTTCTGCAAATAAGCGAGTGATAAAATAGAAAATTCAACAATTGTTAAATTGAAGAATATCTCTTGTGATTTATTAGCTCAGTGGAACTTTAGGATAAAAGTTATTTATTTAGTCTATTTCACAATTTTTGAAAAATTGTGCTAAATAACCAGAACTTAGCAAATTTGCTACAAAATGCTTTAAAATTTACCGTTACACAATATAGTCTAACGTTAAGAGTCATACCAGTATGAAAATAATGCTCTTATTATTGTTATGAAAATTTCAGGAAGAACATAAAAAAATTTTAAAATATTTTTGTAACAAAATTCGCACATCGAAATCACAACTGAATTTTTTCGACCCTTATTTTCGAAATATACATTATGTTGAAGAGAAATACAATAAGACTCTGTATAATTTGCGATTACACGCTAAAAATGCACGAAAACTTTGCCTATTTTGGAGAACTTTCAGTTAAAATTACGAAATCTTATAAATTTATTTATTTTTCCCTGAAATGGTTTTTAGGATCAAATTTCATGTACAGTATTAGTCACGAGAAAGAATTACGCGATTTAGCATAGGCAGATTTTTTGTTGGCTGGAATGGAGGAAATATCTTTCAAAGTCGCCCGGCTTTACGATCTTCTCCAAGTTAAAATCCATTTTAAAATTGGATATCTCATTTTGGTTGCCAATGGTGGGCGCGATGGCCTAGTGGTTAAACATGTTGGCATCGCAGGTTGAAGATCTCAAGTTCGAGCCTCGGCGAGTCCGGCTCGCTTATCCACGCCCACCACTCAACCCAAGGGGTAATAACTTGGGTAGGCTAAGCCGAACAGAAAAAATCATATCTTTCCAGTAATTGTAACCCTGTCCGCCTATAAGTGGCCGCTGTTACAGGGCCTTGGACAGGGTGACCCACTCAAAGAAGTGGCTATATAAAAAAAAAAACACTATAAGACTCTGAATAATATGTGATTGCACACTAAAAACGCACAAATTTTGCCCATTTTGAAAAGCTTTCAGTTAAAATTATAAAATACTATAAATTTAATCATTTTTCCTTGAAATGGTTTTTGGGATTAAATTTCATGTTTAAAGGAAGCTAAAAAATATAGAATAACACTTTTAGTTATTTTATTAAATTCTTTTCCTGCACCAAAAGCTATCAAAAATAATGATGAACTATTTTGTATCCAATCTTATCAAAATCGCTCGCCGGCGAATCCATCGAAAGAAATCCTACATTTCTGCATTTTTGAAGATGAAAAACACTTGAAACTTCTTAGTTTTTTGCTTAAAAGCTTAGGAAACGTACAGTATAGGTCATGAGAAAGAATTACCAGTTTATCATAGGCAGATTTTATTGTTGGTTGGAAATGAGAAAAAATCATTCAAAGTCCCCCGGTTTTAAGTATCGTAGAAGCTGAGCTTGTCCTATTATCGCTTTTCCAAAAAATTATACATGAATCCAAATTTCAGCGGGCGCGATGGCCTAGTGGTTAAACATGTTTGCATCGTATGTTGAAGATTCCGGGTTCGAGCCCCAGCAAGGCCGGCTCCCTTATCCATGCCCATCACTCAACCCAGGGTGTAATAACTTGGGTAAGCTAAGCAGAACAGGAAAAGATTACTCTTTCCAGTAATTGTAACCCTGTCCGCCTATGAGTGGCCGCTGTTACAGGGCCTTGGACAGGGTGATCCACTCTACAAAGTGGCTATAAAACAAAAAAAAACTAATTTCAAGAAAATTTTTCCGATGAAGACTTACAGGCATTTATTCGCAATCGCTTAAAAGATAAAAAAATCGGGTGAGATATTAGCTATGGTGGCAAAATTTGCCCATATTCCCATGCCCACATAACAGTTTGCCAAGTGTGAAATCAGCCATTTTTGTCAGTATTTTGGTGCAACCATTTTGAATCTTTTTAATGGCACAAGATGTATCACTATTGTATAAACATTAATAGAGCAGTTGATGATGTAAAATCTGGCAACAGCAAACCTAAAACAGCGAGTACGAAAATCGGCGAGAATCGATAATAGGGTAAGTCATGTTAATATCCAAATATCCCTAAATTCACAGAGAATTTGAGGTGCTTACTTATTTCGTTCAAAATTGATATTCGTGCTCAAAGCATATTAGTTCATGGCTTACCTGTTACATTTGTTTGATAGACAGTCCCTGCCGTGACATTTGCTGTTGACGCGCTCAACGTTGTTTCAGCAGTTGATATCGAAGCAACTTCTGCAGTGACAACTGTTTCACGTGATGCTATGTCAGCCTGATTAGCTGTTACTGCGATGTTCTCAGCTTGCTCGATCTGAAGCTCATTCACGTGAGAGTCACTGATGTTCGATTCTGAAATGTTGAATAAAATCTCATTAAACCTGAAGAATGCTACAAGTATACCTGAATGTTGTCATCAACATCATGACAGTTCGCATGTCAAACACCTTGTGTTCGAGTCCTGGTGAGTCCAGTTCGTGAATCCACTCTCACCATTCAACCCAACGTAGTGAATGCATGATTGGAACGCAAACAATGTAAGGCGCACATAAAGACGTAAACTACGCCACCAAGTGTTGAGTTGGCTCTCACTTGTTAAATATTTTTATCAAGGAAATTTTATAAGCTTTCCAACAAAAGTATTTAAAATAAAATTCTGATGGAATAAAGACATGCAAACTGCCCTCGAAATTATCATAAATTTTAGGCAATTTTGCAGGTCTTTCGACAATCAGTATTTTATTTTAGAATTTTTGGTACCGGTAATTTTGGAATTATCTTTTTAAAAATATAGAATATTAGGGAGCCAAAATAACACTAGGCGGCATGCCGTGCGACTTTAGAATAACCGATCGTATTTCTTGTGTTCCGTAAAAAGACAATTAATGAGAAGCAAAGAAGTGGTAGATAGAGTTTTACCGCCCAGGGCAGATATCACTCACTCACTTCACCATGGCACTTTAGTTTTGTATGGGATGGGATTTGAGTGATTGATAGTTAGATTTTTTAGGCACTGTTTTCATCCTTGCTTGGAGCGAACTTACAGAAAAAAATAAGTGGTTTATTTTGTTAGGAATAAAGCAAAGCTTGGTTCTGCAAATAAGTGAGTGATAAAATAGAAAATTCAACAATTGTTAAATTGAAGAATATCTTTTGTGATTTATTAGCTCAGTGGAACTTTAGGATAAAAGTTATTTATGTAGTCTATTTCACAATTTTTGAAAAATTGTGCTAAATAACCAGAACTTAGCAAATTTGCTACAAAATGCTTTAAAATTTACCGTTACACAATATAGTTTAACGTTAGGAGTCATACCAGTATGAAAATGATGCTCTTATTATTGTTGTGAAAATTTAAGGAAGAACATAAAAAAATATTAAAATATTTTTGCAACAAAACTCGCACATCGAAATCACAACTGAATTTTTTCGACCCTTATTTTCGAAAAATACATCATTTTGAAGAGAAATACTATAAGACTCTGTATAATTTGCGATTACACGCTAAAAACGCACGAAAACTTTGCCTATTTTGGAGAACTTTCAGTTAAAATTACGAAATCTTATAAATTTATTTATTTTTCCCTGAAATGGTTTTTAGGATCAAATTTCATGTACAGTATTAGTCACGAGAAAGAATTACGCGATTTAGCATAGGCAGATTTTTTGGTGGCTGGAAAGGAGGAAATATCTCTCAAAGTCGGCCGGCTTTACGATATTTTCCAAGTTGCACCATTTTAAAATTGTCCTATTATCGTCACTCAAAAAGTATACATAAAATCTATAGTTAATTTAAGTTAATGTTTTCAGAGGCTTAATTTGCCAAAACTCCTGTGCGCACATAAAAGTTAGCCAAGTGTGAAATCAGCCATTTTTGTCAGTATTTTGGTGCAACCATTTTGAATCTTTTTAATGGCACAAGATGTATCACTATTGTATGAACATCAATAGAGCGGTTGATGATGCAAAATCAGGCATCAGCAAACCGAAAACAGCGAATGGTGCATTCGGCGGGAATAATAATAGGGTAAGTCATGTTAATATCCAAATATCGCTAGATTGACAGAGAACATGAGGTGCTTACTTATTTCGTTCAAAGTCGATATTCGTGCTCAAAGCATATTAGTTCAAGGTTTACCTGTTACATTTGTTTGATAGACAGTCCCTGCCGTGACATTTGCTGTTGACGCGCTCAACGTTGTTTCAGCAGTTGATATCGAAGCAACTTCTGCAGTGACAACTGTTTCACCTGCTGCTATGTCAGCCTGATTAGCTGTTACTGCGATGTTCTCAGCTTGCTCGATCTGAAGCTCATTAACGTGAGAGTCGCTGATGTTCGATTCTGAAATGTTGAAAAAAATCTTAATAAACCTGAAGAATGCTACAAGTATACCTGAATGTTGTCATCAACATCATGACAGTTCGCATGTCAAACACCTTGTGTTCGAGTCTTGGTGAGTCCGGTTCATGAATCCACACTCACCATTCAACCCAACGTAGTGAATGCAAGTTTGGAATGTAAACGATATAAAGACCACATGAAGTCTTAAAGCACGTCACCTAGTGTTAAGTTGGCTCTCATATGTTTAATATTGTTATCAAGGAAATTTGATAAGCTTTCCAACAAAAGTATTTAAAATAATATTCTGATGAATGCAAATTGCCCTCGAAATTATCATAAATTTTAGGCAATTTTGCAGGTCTTTCCCCAATCAGTATTTTCTTTTAGAATTTCTAGGTAATGATAATTTTAGAATTACCTTTCTCAAAATAAGGAAGATTAGGGAGCCAAAATAACACTAGGAGACTTACTATGCTTGCGGCTTTAGAAAAACCTATCGTATTTCTTGCGTTCCACAAAAAGGCATTTAATGAGAAGCAAAGAAGTGGTAGATAGTTTTTAATCGCCCAGGGTAGATATCACTCACTCATTGCACTTTATCTTGTGGTAGCCATTTCAGTGACCGATAGTTAGCTCCTTCCAGTCACTGCTTTCATCCTTGCTTGGAGCGAACTTATAGCAAAAATATGTGGTTTATTTTGTTGGAAATAAAGCACAGATTTGTTCTGCAAATTAACGAGTTATAAAAAGAGAAAATTCAACAATTGTTAAATTGAAGAATATCTTGTGTGATTTATTAGCTCAGTGGAACTTTAGGATAGAAAGAATTGATTTAGTTTATTCCACAATTTTCGAAATATCTTTCTAAATAACCAGAACTCAGCAAATTTGCTACAAAATGCTTTAAAATTTGCCGTTACACAATATAGTCTAATGTAGGAGTCATACCAGTATGAAAATAATGCTCTTATTATTGTTGTGAAAATTTCAGGAAGGACATGAAAAATAATATTAAAATATTTTTGTAACAAAACTTGCACATCGAAGTCACACAGAACTTTTCCGGCCCTTATTTTTGAAAAATACATGCTTTTGAAGACAAAAAGTATAAGACTCTGTATAATATGTGATTGTACGCTGGAAACGCACAAAAATTTCCTTATTTTGGAAAACTTCCAGTTAAAATTACGAAATCATATAATTTTAATCATTTTTCCCTGAAATGGATTTTCGAATTAAATTTCATGTTTAAAGGAAGCTAAAAAACATAGAATTACACTTTTAGTTATTTTATTAAATTCTTTTCCTGCATCAATGGCAAAAAAAATAGCGGTAATAAGGTAACTAGTGTTAATATCCAAATATCGCTAGATTGACAGAGAACATGAGGTGCTTACTTATTTCGTTCAAAGTCGATATTCATGCTCAAAGCATATTAGTTCATGGCTTACCTGTTACATTTGTTTGATAGACAGTCCCTGCCGTGATATTTGCTGTTGACGCGCTCAACGTTGTTTCAGCAGTTGATATCGAAGCAACTTCTGCAGTGACAACTGCTTCACCTGCTGCTACGTCAGCCTGATTAGCTGTTACTGCGATGTTCTCAGCTTGCTCGATCTGAAGCTCATTAACGTGAGAGTCAGTGATGTTCGATTCTGAAATGTTGAATAAAATCTTAATAAACCTGAAGAATGTTACAAGTATACCTGAATGTTGTCATCATCATCATGACAGTTCGCATGTCAAACACCTTGTGTTCGAGTCGTGGTGAGTCCGGTTCGTGAATCCACTCTCATTATTCAACCCAACGTAGTGAATGCAAGTTGCGAATGCAAACAATATAAAGCGCACATAAAGTCTTAAAGCATGGCACCTACCGTTAAGTTGGCTCTCATATGTTTGATATTATTATGAAGAAAATTTGATAAGATTTCCAACGAAAGTGTTTTAATTTAAAATAAAATCCTTATTTTTATTTTAAACTTTTTTGGTACTGGTAGTTTTTGAATTATCTTTCTCAAAATGTAAAAGATTTTGGAGCCAACATCACACTAAGTGGCATGCTGTGCGGCATTAGAATACCTTATCGTACTTCCTTATGTCGCAAAAGAAAATAAATAAGAAGCAAAGAAGTGGTAGATAGTTTTTCTTCGCCCAGGGCAGATATGACTCACTCACTGCACTTTGCCATGGTGATTTAATTCTGTATGGAATGTTTTGTGCTCAAAGGACTGGCCCTTTATCTTGTGGTAGCCATCTGTGTGACAGTTAGTTAGCTCCTCTACGCACTTCTTTCATCCTTGCTTAGAGCGAATATGCTGTTTATTTTGTTAGAAATACCAAAATTTTAGGTAAATTTGATTTGAAGGTCTTCTCTCATCATTCCATTTTTAATATTTTTGTTGGAAAAATGTTCCCTCATCAGTTGCACTCGTATGATGCTAGACCACACCAGTGTTACGCTACTCCACACTCTTGGACGCATTTGCATGTTCAACCGTTACATTTGGTGTAACTTTGGCTGGTCTTACTTTAGTTTCTCTAAAATTAAACAAACAAAATTGGGATTTGGGAGCCAAAATAACACTAGGTGGCATGTTGTGCGGCTCTAGGGCTTTAGAAAAACCTATCGTGTTTCTTGTTTCAAGCAAAAAGGCTATTAATAAGAAGCAAAGAAGGGGTATACAGTTTTTCATCGCCCAGGGTAGATATCACTCCCTCATTGCACTTTATGTTGTGGTAGCCATTTCATTGACCGATAGTTAGATCCTTTTAGGCACTGCTTTCATCCTTGTTTGGAGCGAACTTATAGAAAAAATATGTGATTTATTTTGTTGAAAATAAAGCACAGCTTTGTTCTACAAATTAACTAGTGATAAAAATAGAAAATTCAACAATTGTTAAATTGAAGAAAAGCTTTTGTGATTTATTAACTCAGTGGAACTTTAGAATAAAAATAAATCATTTAGTTTTTTCGTAAATTTTTGAAATGTCTTTTTAAGGAACCAGAACTTAGCAAATTTGCTCCACAATTTACCGTTACAAAATATAGTCTAACGTTAGGAGTCATACCAGTACGAAAATAATGCTCTTATTATTGGTGTAAAAATCTTTGGGAGGACATAAAAAATAATATTAAAATATTTTTTTAACAAAACTCGCACATCAAGGTCAAACAGATTTATTCGGCCCTTATTTTCGAAAAATATCTCATTTTGGGTGCCAATGGTGGGCGCGATGGCCTAGTGGTCAAACATGTTGGCATCGCAGGTTGAAGATCTCAGGTTCGAGCCCCGGCGAGTCCGGCTCGCTTATCCATGTCCACCACTCAACCCAAGGTGTAATAACTTGGCTAGGCTAAGCCAAACAGAAAAAAAATCATATCTTTCCAGTAATTGTAACCCTGTCCGCCTATACGTGGCGGCTGTTACAGGGCCTTGGACAGGGTGACCCACTTAAAGAAGTGGCTATATAAAAAAAAAAAAAAAACACACTATAAGACTCTGAATAATATGTGATTGCACGCTAAAAACGCACGAAAATTTTGCCCATTTTGAAAAGCTTTCAGTTAAAATTACAAAATCCTATAATTTTATTCATTTTTCCTTGGAATGGTTTTCCGAATTAAATTTCATGTTTAAAGGAGGCTTAGAAACATACAATAACACTTTTAGTTATTTTATTAAATTCTTTTCCTGCACCAAAAGCTATCAAAAATAATTATGACCTATTTTGTATCCAATCTTATCAAAATCGCTCACCAGCGAATCCATCGAAAGAAATCCTACATTTCTGCATTTTTGAAGATGAAAAACACTTAAAACTTCTTAGTTTTTTGCTTAAAAGCTTAGGAAACGTACAGTATAAGTCATGAGAAAGAATTACCAGTTTATCATAGGCAGATTTTATTGTTGAAATGAGAAAAAATCATTCCAAGTCCCCCGGTTTTAAGTATCCTAGAAGCTGAGCTTGTCCTATTATCGCTTTTCCAAAAAATTATACATAAAATCCAAACTTCAGCGGGCGGGATGGCCTAGTGGTTAAACCTGTTGGCATCGTATGTTGAAGATTTTGGGTTCGGGCCCCAGCGAGGCCGGCTCCCTTATCCATGCCCACGACTCAACCCAGGGTGTAATAACTTAGGTAAGCTAAGCAGAACAGGAAAAGATTACTCTTTCCAGTAATTGTAACCCTGTCCGCCTATGAGTGGCCGCTGTTACAGGGCCTTGGACAGGGTGATCCAATCTACAAAGTGGCTATAAAACAAAAACTAATTTCAAGAAAATTTTTCCATAGAAGACTTCCAGGCCATTTATTCGCAATCAATCGCTCAAAAAATAAAAAGTCGGGTGAGATATTAGCTATGGAGAAATTTGCCCATATTCCCATGCCCACATAAAAGTTGGCAAAGTGTGAAATCAGACATTTTTGTCAGTATTTTGGTGCAACCATTTTGAATCCTTTTAATGGCACAAGATGTATCACTATTGTATGAACATCAATAGAGCGGTTGATGATGTAAAATCTGGCATCAGCACACCGAAAACAGCGAATGCGGCATTCGGCAGGAATATTAATAGGGTAAGTCATGTAAATATCCAAATATCGCTAGATTGACAGAGAACATGATGTGCTTACTTATTTCATTCAAAGTCGATATTCGTGCTCAAAGCATATTAGTTCATGGCTTACCTGTTACATTTGTTTGATAGACAGTCCCTGCCGTGACATTAGCTTTTGACGCGCTCAACGCTGTTTCAGCAGTCGATATCGAAGCAACTTCTGCAGTGACAACTGTTTCACCTGCTGCTATGTCAGCCTGATTAGCTGTTACTGCGATGTTCTCAGCTTGCTCGATCTGAAGCTCATTAACGTGAGAGTCACTGATGTTCGATTCTGAAATGTTGAATAAAATCTTAATAAACCTGAAGAATGCTACAAGTGTACCTGAATGTTGTCATCAACACCATGACAGTTCGCATGTCAAACACCTTGTGTTCGAGTCGTGGTGAGTCCGGTTCGTGAATCCACTCTCACCATTCAACCCAACGTAGTGAATGCAAGTTTGGAATGCAAACAATGGAAAGCGCGCATAAAGTCGTAAACTACGCCACCTAGTGTTGAGTTGGCTCTCACTTGTTAAATATTTTTATCAAGGAAATTTTATAAGCTTTCCAACAAAAGTATTTAAAATAAAATTCTGATGGAATAAAGACATGCAAACTGCCCTCGAAATTATCATAAATTTTAGGCAATTTTGCAGGTCTTTCGACAATCAGTATTTTATTTTAGAATTTTTGGGTACCGGTAATTTTGGAATTATCTTTTTAAAAATATAGAATATTAGGGAGCCAAAATAACACTAGGCGGAATGCCGTGCGGCTTTAGAATAACTTATCGTATTTCTTGTGTTCCACAAAAGGGCAATTAATGAGAAGCAAAGAAGTGGTAGATAGATTTTCATCGCCCAGGGCAGATATCACTCACTCACTTCACCATGGCACTTTAGTTTTATATGGGATGTTTTTGCTTAGAGTGCAGTTGCTGGCACTTTATCTTGTGGCAGCCATTTGAGTGATCGATAGTTAGATCCTTTTAGGCACTGTTTTCATCCTTGCTTGGAGCGAATTTACAGAAAAAAATAAGTGGTTTATTTTGTTAGGAATAAAGCAAAGCTTGGTTCTGCAAATAAGCGAGTGATAAAATAGAAAATTCAACAATTGTTAAATTGAAGAATATCTTTTGTGATTTATTAGCTCAGTGGAACTTTACGATAAAAGTTATTTATTTAGTCTATTCCACAATTTTTGAAAAATTGTGCTAAATAACCAGAACTTAGCAAATTTGCTACAAAATGCTTTAAAATTTACCGTTACACAATATAGTCTAACGTCAAGAGTCATACCAGTATGAAAATAATGCTGTTATTATTGTTGTGAAAATTTCAGGAAGAACATGAAAAAAATATTAAAATATTTTTGTAACAAAACTCGCACATCGAAATCACAACTGAATTTTTTCGACCCTTATTTTCGAAAAATACATTATTTTGAAAAGAAATACTATAAGACTCTGTATAATTTGCGATTACGGTACACGCTAAAAACGCACGAAAACTTTGCCTATTTTGGAGAACTTTCAGTCAAAATTACGAAATCTAATAAATTTATTTATTTTTCCCTGAAATGATTTTTAGGATCAAATTTCATGTACAGTTTTAGTCACGAGAAAGAATTACGCGATTTAGCATAGGCAGATTATTTGTTGGCTGGAAAGGAGGAAATATCTTTCAAAGTCGCCCGGCTTTACGATATTCTCCAAGTTGCTCCATTTTAAAATTGTCCTCTTATCGTCACTTAAAAAGTATACTTAAAATCTATAGTTAATTTAAGTTAATGTTTTCAGAGGCTTAATTTGCCAAAACTCCTGTGCGCACATAAAAGTTAGCCAAGTGTGAAATCAGCCATTTTTGTCAGTATTTTGGTGCAACCATTTTGAATCTTTTTAATGGCACAAGATGTATCACTATTGTATGAACATCAATAGAGCGGTTGATGATGTAAAATCTGCGAATGGAGCATTCGGCGGGAATAATAATAGGGTAAGACATGTTAATATCCAAATATCGCTAAATTGACAGA
>OZ023143.1:21084740-21204235 GCA_963675895.2 Styela plicata | reverse complement strand
CTGGCCAACGCAAGAAACATCACCAACATCACCAAAGTGATGCAGTTTTATGCTATTTGATTTAAAATCCAGCACAATAATACATGGGCTTAACTAAGCATATGTCAGCCAAATATCATTGTTCACATAGCGCATAATATGAGAATGTTAGTCCGGTGGTGATAAATAGTGGTAGGACGAGCCCAGTTTTCGCGAAAAAATCTGACATGAAGCAATATTTAGCATATTAGCAGCATTGTGTCGTCACAAGAAATTTTCTCTCGACAAATGAATGTTCGTTGTGCAACCCACGTGAGTTTCATGGGGTTATAAGAACTAGAGATGAGCCGATACCGATACAAGTACCGATACCACCTTCGTAATTTATATTCCGATACCGAGTACTTTATTAAATATGTTAGGCGCCTTTTTGTATCCACATACTTATGCCTTTGTTATAGTTGCACTCATGTATGTATGTGCCTACGTACTTTTGTACCCTTGAACTCTTGCATCCATTTGAGTGCAAACTTTAATGGGTGAAAATGTACTGAATTGTTGCTGCGTTCAAGCATACATGGGTCCAAAGATTGAGCGCAAGTGTTCGTGGTTACACACCTAACGTGACACCTCATTGAGGCCAAGGCCACAATACACATGATGTTGTCTTACCCATGCGTTGCATTACGTTCGAGCAATAAAATAAAAACGGCAATACACGCCTGCATTGCTTTGCGTTAATCGTGTTCACTTGCGTACAAAGCACAGCCGCAAAAAACGAAACAAGCGCTCAGCGGTAGCTTCCATAGCAAGCTGTTCTTCTTCATTGGAAAGCGTAAGGAGATGCTTGCACAGCATTGCGCTTGCGTAAAGCAAACCAGGAAAAACGCAACCTAGGCGAACGTGTAGTGCGACCTTAAAACTTTTTTCTGCATCAAAAAGAGCATATAGTGAGTGGGTTGATGGGTTTTATTTCATAAAACCTAAAGTGTAAATAAAATTGTTCACGCGTGACATGCCCGTTTTAATTATTTTTGAAGTGGAATGCGAGGTCTTTCCGTGTATTATCAGTAAATAAAGCGTATTTGTACGCTCCGTTGTAAAGATGTATCCGGTATCGGTTTTGGTATTGGTGATGAAAATTTACCAATGCCAGTACCGATACTACAAAAATCACCTATACTTGCCGATGCCGATACCGATACATCGGCCGATCTCTAATAAGAACGTTATCATTGTGCATTTTTAAATCTGGTATTTCTGGTGCAATTTACGTTCTCTTCAAATTACTGAATATTGCTATTTATTTTTTAATACCAGACAGACGTATTCCCGACATGCCTCGTTGTCTATATCGTGACTTGGCTGTTTTTTTTACAAAATATATCTTCTATTTAAGATGAGCTTCATCTAACACCCGACTTAAAACAGCCTAAATATATCTTTATATTCGGATGATAACATACTTCTGCGTGTCAGAGTACAAACAAAAACGTAATAGCGGTGGTTACCGGTTAACTTAGTTGCATAGTTGGTCAGGAGGAGAGAGTTTTTTAAGTTAATTTTCATAAAATTTCCGCGAGCCTGCGTTGCGCAATATTTTTCCTTGATTCATTTTGTATATTTCGTAGCATTTAGGCTTTGAAGTGAGAATTTTATTCAATTTTTTCAAAAATTTCAGCAGGCTTCCGGCGCTCAGGTACATTTTCCTGTCGGGTAATGTTTATTTCACTCTTTAAAACATGTATTTTTGTTTCGTTCTCAATAAAATTTTGCGCGCCTCCGGCTCCCTAATCTTTTTGTAAATTTGAAAGACTATGTTTGCATGTTGGAAAAAATGTGCCCCCTCCTAAATTATTTTCTTAATCCGCCACTGTATTCGGGCAGTGCTTCCTACTCCACTGTGAATTTTAAATATAAACCGGTCAAAGCACATCGGCGATGCTAACGATATATTCAGAAACTACACCGTGATTTTTAGTATTATGAATGCTGCTTATCTTGTCGATTTTAATTGGGTTATCACAACTTACATTATTACAGAAAAATGCATTCAGTTTAATACGTCATAAATCAGCGGCCTATATGTATTTCCAAGCAATCACAAAGTTTTACGCCACTGCAGTAAAACCGATATACGACATAGCTCATCTAATCAGCTCAAGTGAATCAGTTGCATTTTCATTACCATACCTGCGCCGCTTTCAATCATTTTAAAATTGCCCTTTAGTTAAAAATTCTTTGATAGACACAATTTATATTATCAGAGCCCCGTTATGAAACGGCATAGATGTTGAATGACATTTTTTTTTTGAATTCATTTGAGAAGAATAAAGTGTAATGCGAAGGTACGAAAAATAGTACGGTACGAAATAAATACCGAACTTCGTACCGTACCGTACTAAGTAGGAAAATTGAAAAATGAATCGTACCGTACTATCGTACCGGAAAATTCGTACCGTACCGTACCGTACTACCAGCCTTGCTCAGCAGAAAATTTGCAGCAGATTTAGGTCTGCTAAGTTGCAAACTGCAAGCCACGCATATCGTAAGTTTTTATGAGTGCTGAGCGGGGATTTTCCCGTCTCCACAGCGCTACTCCGTTTTGGCCTGACAGACTGGAGCGTATCTAGGTTATCGACGGGTTAAAATAAAGATTGATTATTGAGTTTGATTTTCCATGTACGGATCAAGCATGGCCGAGCATATTTATAACATGATTCATTCGTCACCCAGGTTTGTTCAAATATAAGAAATCAGGATTTGTTTATTATCGCATAGATCGTAGATTAGATATGATAAATCTATATGATAGATTTAGAATTTATTTGACCGCTTTAGAACTGTCCTAGAGTATTTCCTACATGTCACTAGAAGCAGTTAAAAGAAAACAAAAACGCGATAGGGGGTTTTACTGTCATCCAGAGCAGATTTCCCTTACTGCACTTTACCATGATGTTTCGATTTTGCAATGTTTTCCGATATAAGTGTAGTTGCTGACACGTATTCAAAATTATTTTATTCGAGATTCGACTCGAAAAATATTGTTGACTTCCACTCGGAATAAATGTAATTGTTATCAAACCAGGGCGTTGACTTTATATTTATTATCCTCCTTCTTTATTCAACAACATTTAGGAGAGTTTATCAAAATATGAACATCAATGAATATTATTGTTACAAACTCAGAGGTGAGAATAGCACAGACATATTTTGTTATTCGTCACTGATGGATCGCTAGAGACGACTATGGCTCATGCTTGATAAAATAAATTTCTGAATATGAAAAGCGATGGAAACTGAACAACGATTTGCTCTGTTTACATTAATATCAAGTTGATTCCATTCTCTCATCATCATTTCTTTGATCAGGATGAGCTTTGTGGTGGTCGCAGATTTTGCGTAAATGTGACCTTTCTCGGTTGAAAAATGCCAGCCTAATGTTCGAATGTTTTACGCGAACGACGTTAGCTAAGATGGATTTGATAGTAGCGTTACTATGTTTAAAGTTCTCTGAAATTGTTTTGCGTATTTTCTATGGTTGCCTAGGATACCTGACCAAAAGTGATAATCCAACAACTTAGAAATCTTTTCACAACTTTCCTAACTTTTCATGTTTGTATCAGGCATGGCCGAACACAAATATGTACAACACGAATTAACACTGACCCATGTTTGTACCAAGATAATATTTCTGGATTTACTTATTATCTCACCGGATAGTAGAAAATATTATTTTTAATTTGTGATACAAATTGTTAAATGACAAATATTGTCACTTTGCGAAAAAAACATAATGCGTCATAAGACTTCCGATATTTTCGCCCAAAAGAGTTTGTGAATTATTAAACAAACTTCTAAGACAAATGTGAGATGTTTCCAAACTCACCTTCGCATTGCGAGTGTTTTCTTTGAAAGCTTTGATTCCATCTATTGTTATACCACATTCCGCAGCATTAAGTTTCTTCACCTGACATTGTGAAACAACTGATCCAAGGTCACCGCAACCACCTGCTGTACCAAGGTTCTTGTTCCAACGGACATCCAGTTCATCGAACTGAAACAAATAAAATATGCGAATTATTTGGAGCGGACTTTTAGTCCTATAGGTTCGGGCTTTAGAACTGTCCTAGCGTATTTCCTACGTGTCGCAAGAAGCAGTTAAAATAAAACAAAATGGTCGATATGTGGTTTTACTGTCACCCAGAGCAGATACCTCTTACTGCATATTACCATCATGTTTCGATTTTGCAATGTTTTCCGAAAATAGTGTAGTTGCTGACACTGTATTCTAAGTGGATTTTCGGTAAATTCCAACTCCACTCAAATTTTCCTGGACAAAAATGACAAAACGTAAAATTGAGTCCCAGTCACCAAAAAAAATCGCCACATCTCTTCAAACCAGTGGGATCCTTATACAGCTCAAATTCAACAAAATGGCATATATTTTCTAATTATTTTGGAAAATCACATTCTTTTGATATTTTCAATCCCTGCTGGTATGTATTGGATTGATTAAGCCATCTGTATGCATTGACTTTTGTTTAAAATGCCCCGTAAAATTTTTGACTGATTATTGTAGAAAATATCATTTCTAAAGTGTGAAGTACCCGAACACTTTTCCGTGTTGATTCTACTACAAATCATATAATTCAGACAGCCCAGCACGAATACAACACTGCAGCTTGTAAATATTACTCATTATGTTAGTTTTAATTAGATTTTTGAATAAAAAAGATAAAAACGTCGACCAAAACAGGGTTCGAAATCCTGCATTTTGTAAATCTATCCTGAACTTACCTATCAATCAATCAAATCATATTTTATTAGTCATTCAAGCAAAAAAAACACATACATAAGGTAAGATATTAAAACGGAAAATACATGAATAAGTGTGATCAGGAAACTCGATAGAGTCAACTGCATTTGCTTGTGATGGGCAGGATAACCTCGAAATGACCGTACGGTCTACTATCCTGCCTGCAGACCAAGACGAAATATTTACAAGGTGGCGCTAGCTAGGAGGATGACTCAGCAGAAAATTTGCAGCATATTTAGGTCTGCTAAGTTGCAAACTGCAAGCCACGCATATAGTAGGTTTTTATGAGTGCTGGGCGGGGATTTCCGTCTCCACAGCGCTACTCCGTTTTGGCCTGACAGACTGGAGCGTATCTAGGTTATCGACGGTTTGAAATGAATATTCATTATTGAGTTCAATTTGCCATGCATGGATCAAGCATGAATATTTATAACATGATTCATCCGTCACCCATGTTTTTTCAAATATAAGAAATCAGGATTTGTTTAATATCGTATAGATCGTAGATTAGATATGATAAATCTATATGATAACCGCCGACATGTTACTTTTCTTTTATTGAAATTCACTCTAAGCGAGGCCGAAATCAGTTTGGTTACGTTTGTGCAAATTTATTATGATGATTAATGTGCTCACCAAAACGATGCTGCTTTGGGTTTAAGTAGAATAATTTTATAAATTCTAGAAGAGAAATTCGGCAATCGATAAGATATGACTTCATAGCTAGCAATATGCTGGAAAACGTTCATATTTTAACAGCAATACAACTTGCTATTTTGCCTTGTGCACCGTCTCATCGAAAAATTGTAGGGCAACTTCCTTACTTTGTTTTTACAACTGCGAGACAAGCAGGCGAAAATTTCATCATTAACTCGAAGCATTAATCATTTTACATAAAAATGCGATAAGGTTCCCCTCTATAAGACTCATTTTAAAAACAACAATACACAAAATATTTTTATTGCGTCCCAAGTACGCTGAAAAACGGCCTCTAGGTGCACTAAAAATGGGACTTATAACATAAGATGAATTGACGTCAAAAATGGAAGCTGCAGGTGCTCCAGATTAAAATTTGATTAAATGGCGGTATTTTTTGATAAGAACGTGCGAAAGTGTTTTATTTTACCTTAAAATTAGGATAAAAAAGAGTTTTCCAATTTGAAAACTACAAAAATGATAATTTCGCACTTCCTAAAAAAATACACTGTGAACTCCAATCACAAGCTTTTCAATAAAATGACGTCATTTGCAATGTCACAGTGATAAAAACTCTTTATTTTTTTGCAAGTTCACATCAAACTACGTATGTGGTTTCATAATTTAGTCCACTGTGTCCCCTCAATGTTCGTTATTGACGCTGATACAATAAAATGTGTCAGTTAGTTGGAGTCAGCTGGGGGGCTTGGGGTTAAATGACGGTCCTCGTCTCCAAAAGTTTAGAAGACATTAAACGCTTGTTTTTTTTCGTGTCCCCGAGGCGCATTGCTCGTTGACCTGTAATTACGGTTCTTAAATAGTCTTATACATATTTCCTGCGTGTCCTAAGAGGCAGTTCAAAGGAAATTGTGGGATGTCCGAATTAATTCGGTGAATTTCAATTCTACGCAAATTAATTTGGACATAAATTGAGAGACAAAAAACTCATATATTATAGAAAAAAATGTATAATTCGAGAATCAGTTCTGGACTGTCAATCAAACTATCAACTTAATTGAAGTAAAGATTGATTATACTGCTAGTGGTTATCATGCTGGCCTATTATGGCTGAAAATGACAGTTTCGAGTTCCGTCAAGCAGGGCTCGCTAACCCACTCGACCCCTCTGTAAAGCTCTCCGTAAAGTCTTCATTCAATATTTCAGAAAAACAAATCTTTGAGTGAAGAATGAAGGGGGGGGGGGGGGGGGGGGGGGGTAGCTGCCTCAAAAACTATCAGCTACTGCCACGCTTTAGGAAGGAGAGAAGTTAAATTTTTAAGCATCGAATTTCTTCATTTCAAATTAAAGTCATTTGAATCAATTTGTGTTTTAAAAAATCTACTAAGGCCTTGTATGTAAATTCCTAGGATATCTGACCAAAAGTGATAATCCAACAAGTTGAAAGTATACGAAGTTCCTAATAGAAATGCATCAGGTAGAAATCTTCATTTAATTTCAAAGTTGTTCGAACAAATTTCACTTATGATCAGAAGATTCTTGACTTCACTTTGAATTGAAACTTTAGAGATCGCACAGAAGAGTTTGGTCGTCATGTTGGTGGTAGATCGGATATTAAGAGTGTGGATTTCAATAAAAATGTATGATGGGAAATGAAAGACCAAGGTACTTATTGTCAATTGTTTTGGCTTAATATTTTACACATTTTCCTGTACATGCCACGATCGGTGTAGCAAGCCAGCGCTTCCGTGAACCAACGTGCATCGGCAAAGCGTCCAGCAGAACTCTCGCGTATATTAATTCCTCACAGAATTCGAACCCAGAACCTTAGAGATAGAGATGCTTAGCGCGAAGTCTATTCACAACTGGTTATCGACTAAGCTAAACGGGCACCCTTCACCGACTGAGGTTATCGGGCACCTCAAACTACCACCCTAACTAATAGACCGTTAGTTAAATAGCTCCTACGCATCCCAGGTTACACCCTGGGTCACATGTTCAACCACTGGGCCATTGCTTCAAGGAATTGTTAAATAAAGTTGGTTCAAGAGTTGGGAAAGAAAATGATCGTCCCTCACTTAAAGGCACCAGGGGTATGTTTAAGCATAGAAGTCTAATTTGAGCAGAAACGTCTGAAAAACTTGGTTTAATTTGAACGAATAAAATATCACAAATGCAGCGTTTGCAGTTTTGCTGCAAATATTTGAAGTGATCCAGTGGTTCGTGGTATAATCATTTGATACCTTTTGTTTGGAAAAATTAAATGGACGAATATTTTATAATCAAACTTTCTACGAGCAATTGCGATACAAAAGATCCCTGCAAATTTTATGTTCTCATGTTCAAACATCTTACTATGTAATTAATTATATGACCGATCGGATTGTAGAGAATTAAAGTAGGAAATCGTTCTAATTTCAACCTTTGTGAATTTTATGTAGCGTTTCATACCTTCCCACAAACTTTATATTTGCTCAATTCCTTAATTTCTTCCTCATTGGCTTCTAGTCTCTCAACCTGATTCATCAGAAGATTCTTGACTTCACTTTGGGTTGAAACTTTAGAGATCGCACAGAAGAGTTTGGTCGTCATGTTGGTGATGGATCGGACATCAAGAGTGTGGATCTTAATAGAGATATAAGATTGGAAATGACAGACCAAGGTACTTATTGTCAATGTCAAGTCATTGTAAAAATTTCACATTGTAAATTAGGATTCAAAGAAGACAAGTAAACAAGTTAAAACTATGGTTGTGAACTAGGATGGGATTTCATTTTTCTCCAGCCGAGAATACAACTTAACCATATGATGTACCACGCCCTCTCGTGCAGAAAGCAGTTCCGAATCGAGGTGAAGATTTTGCCTTAACATTTTGCTCATTTTTCTATACATGACATGATTGGGGGAGGAAGCCGTGAGCAGCGCTTCCGTGCACCGGCGAGGCGTCCGACCGACCTCTCGTGTATAAAACTCCCTCACAGGATTCGTATCCAGGACGATAGAAATGCTTAGCGCGAAACGTATTTCCGAGACTGAGGTAATCGGGCACCTTAAACTACATCCCTGACTAACTAACTTGGCACCATAGCTAACAGATCGTTAGTCAAATAGTCCAAACGCATCCCAGCTTGCGTTGCCACAAAGGTTTTCTTGTTGTTATTCGTTCATTCCTGGTAGATCTCTCTAACGATTCTACTTTAAGTTATTATATTGATGTTATAAGACTACGAGGTGTAGAACTGGGCGGCATATCAATAAGACGGTAAATACCGGTATTGAGTTTTCCAAAATCACGTTAATTTTCGCAATGTCGGTTTGCCGCGATACCAGTATTTCGTGATATACCGTCTAAAATGGGTGCTAGTTGATGCATTATCGCGTCAAGTAAGAAAAAATGAAAACGGGCCTTTAGACCACTTACAACCACCCGCATTTAGATTTATGCACCTGTTTTTTTTTAACTAGGTCGCGCATCACGTGGCTCTCTGAAACGACACAATAGCATGTTTTTGATAGCAGAAAATGGTCATAGTACCAGTAATACCGACATTTTGGCAGTGGTATGCCGGTATAAAATATCCCTGATGCCGCCCAGCTCTACTACGAGGCCAGTGAAAATCAGTATTTGTAACCAGGTAATTGAAAAAAGCTAAGTCAAACCTTTCCACAAACATCATATCTGCTCAGTTCCATAATTTCTTCTTCACCAATTGTCAGTTCCTTCATCTGGTCCATCAGAAGATTCCTTATTTCACGTTCAGCCGCAACTTTAGATATCGCAAGATAAAGTTCAGAGGTCATGTTGGCGATAGATCGTACATCAAGATTGTGGATCTGAAAATTTCGTTAAATCCCGTTTTTTCATCTTAAAAATGGTGTTATAAGCAGAGAATCGAGAAAAATCCAGAAAATTGAGCCCCAGTCACCACTTAAAAACACCAATTACATCTCTCCTAACCGATACATCAAATATAACAAGTGTTGGGCAAGCAAGGTCGTATTTGTGTTTTGGCTTGTTCAAGTTATCTCATCTGGCATAAGTGCCGGATTAGAAATAATTGTGTGCACCTCCGACGCTCATCTACAGTTCGTAATGATTGAGTTGATACGTTTTGTGCCATTTCGTGTTTCGCACATATAAACAGTACGTGGACGGCATCGGCCCATAGAGAGTCAGTGGTCGATTTTCACTCATTATGGGCAGATTGCCTTGGGGCGCCACTAAAAAGTTATCGAATATTACACCCGGCAGTAAGATCAAGTATTGATTCCGCCATCTGTATGCATTGGCTTTTGTTTAAAATGCCCCATATTTTTGGACTGATTAATATAGAAAATATCATTTCTAAAGTGCGATGTTCCCGAACACTTTTTTCGTGGTGATTCTACAAATCATATAATTCAGACAACCCAGCACGAATACAACACTGCAGCTTGCAGTTATTACCCATTATGTTAGTTTTAATTTGATGTTTGAATAAAAAGATAAAAATGTCGACAAAAACAGTTCCACATTTTCCACACAGAAATTCCACATTTAGAAAATCTATGCTCAGCTTCCCTCAGTTATCGTTGGTTGGAGTTGAAATAAGAATTAATAATTCAGTTTAGTTTGTCATGCCTGGATCAAGCGTGGCTGAACACAAATATTTATAACATGATTTATCAGTGGTCCATGTTTGATCAAAGATAGAAATTATTCCATCTGATATTTGTGTAGTAAAAATGACTAAACCTGCAAACTCTTTGACAAAAGTAAGTAAATCGAAGATGAATTGATTGAATTGCAGATTTAAGTAAGTTATTAGAATCATATTTGATTGATTACCGCAACAAATATCATTTTGGATAAAATATTTTTAACGACAAATATCGCCATCTATCGAAGCATTCAAAGATCAGAAATATCCTGAAAAATAATTCTCAAAATCATCTATAGAATGCGAGAAATTGGTGGCAGTACATGGAAGGAGCAAACAAGCCAAAAATGCGCAATGATTTACTTTAAATGTAAAACCAACAGCTTCACCTGAGCGGAAAACATTCTGTACAAATTTCTATACAGGATATTTCAGAAGGAAATTTACTTGAAATGGTGTGGTAACCGTGGCAACAAAATAAAAATACAAAACCGCCTTCTAAATGCATTAGAAAATTAAGAAATCCCTGAAAACTTCATGCGCTATAAGTACGCATTACGTATTTATTATATATTATATAACTAGAGGCCCTGGAATTGCAAATATAACACTGACACAAGAAAAACTGCTAGTTGTTAGCAAGATTTTTTTCTTTTTCAAATAAAAAAAAAATCCGACTAATAGTGATTTAAAACAACAAAGTTCGAAACCCTATATTTTGAAAATTTATCTGGAACTTTCCTAGGTTATCGATGGGTTGAAATAAAGATTGATTGTTCAGTTTAAATTGTCATTTCTGAATCAAGCATGGCAGAGCTCGAATATGAATAAAATGATTTATCAGTGCTCCATGTTTGCTCAATAATAAGAGTTCTGAATATGTTTATTATCTTATTATGTGTGTTGTAGATGAGATCCAAAGTATTCCGAGATCAGAATTTTTTTCATATCAACTCACAAGATTTTGATCTTTGAAAAATATTCCTCAAACTTTTCAGAATAATGTGAGATGTTTCCAAACTCACCTTTGCATTGCGAGTGTTTTTTTTGAAAGCTTTGATTCCATCTATTGTTATATCACATTCCCCAGCATTAAGTTTCTTCACCTGACATTGTGAAACAACTGATCCAAGTTCACCGCAACCACCTGCTGTACCAAGGTTCTTGTTGCCTCTGACAACCAGTTCAACGAACTGAAACATATAAAGTATACGAACTTCTTAATAGAAATGCATCAAGTAGAAAACTTCGTCAAAAATAGCATATTTTTTAATCCGGTCATTTGTAAAAAATTATTTCAATAGTTTAAATATTTTGAGTTCAATAACGCAGAAAATGACAACACGCATTAAATTTTATCATGAAATCTAAGGGTGGGGCTGAGCCTCTCGCGTTTATATTATAGGTCAGGATTTCACTTTTAAGGAAGGAAAGCGCGAAATACGGCTTACCCATATGGCAAACCACATTCTATACCAGCTTGTATACAGGATATTTTAGGATGGAATATCCTCAACATGGTGTGGTAGCCCATGGCAACAAAATAAAAATACAGAACCGCCTTCTAAATGCATTGAAAAGTAAGAAATCCCTGAAAACTTCATGCGCCATAAGTACGCATTAGGTATTTTATTATAAATTATATAACTAGAGGCCCTGGAATTACAAATATAACACTGACACAAGAAAAACTGCTAGTTGTTAGCAAGATTTTTTTCTTTTTCAAATAAAAAAAAATCTAATAGTGATTTAAAACAACAAAGTTCGAAACCCTACATTTTGAAAATTTATCTTGAACTTTTCTAGGTTATCGATGGGTTGAAATAAAGATTGATCATTTAGTTTAAATTGTCATTTCTGAATCAATCATGGCAGAGCTTGAATATGGATAAAATGATTTATCAGTGCTAAGTATTCCAAAATCAGAATTTTTTCATATCAACTCACAAGATTTTGATCTTTGAAAAATATTCCTCAAACTTCTCAGAATAATGTGAGAGATTTCAAAACTCACCTTTGCATTGCGAGTGTTTTCTTTGAAAGCTTTGATTCCATTTATTGTTATTTCACATCCCCAGGCATCAAGTTTCTTCACCTGACATTGTGAAACAACTGATCCAAGTTCACCGCAACCACCTGCTGTACCAAGGTTCTTGTTGCCTTGGACATCCAGTTCAACGAACTGAAACGTATAAAGTATGCGAAGTTCTTAATAGAAATGCATCAAGTAGAAAACTTCGTCAAAAATAGCATATTTTATCCCGTCATTTGTAAAAAATTATTTCAATTGTTTAAATATTTTGAGTTCAATAACACAGAATATGACAAAACGCATTAAATTTTATCATGAAATCTAAGGCTGAGCCTCTCGCGATTATATTATAAGTCAGGATTTCACTTTTAAGGAAGGAAAGCATGAAATACGGCTTACCCATATGGCAAACCACATTCTATACAAGTTTGTATACAGGATATTTCAGGATGGAATATCCTCGACATGATGTGGTAGCCCATGGCAACAAAAAAAAACAACAACACAGAGCTGTTTACTAAATGCAAAGAAATTTCTGAGAATTTCGTGCGTCATCGGCACGTATTAGATATTTTATTAGAAACTGTAACTAGGCCCCTGGAATTCCTGATATTACATGGATACGAGGTTAAAGGCTAGTTCTTTGCAAAACTTTTTACTGAGAGTTTCGAATAAAAAAAATCTCTATTAAATGATTCAATACATTGAAGATAGAAAACGCATGTTCTTGTTTGGATCACGCATGACAAGGCATGAAATCGATGACATGATTTATCAGTGCCCTATGTTTGCTCAAAGATAAGAATCCCGAGTTGCTTATTACCTTACCACATACGTTGTAGATTAGATACGAATTATTCCATGATCAGAATTTTTTTGCCAATCAAATCACAAGATCTTTATCTTTGAAAAATATTCCTCAAACTTCTCAGAATAATGCGAGAGATTTCAGAGCTTACCTTTGCATTGCGAGTGTTTTTTTTGAAAGCTTTGATTCCATCTATTGTTATTTCACATCCCGCAGCATTAAGTTTCTTCACCTGACATTGTGAAACAACTGATCCAAGTTCACCGCAACCACCTGCTGTACCAAGGTTCTTGTTGCCTCTGACATCCAGTTCATCGAACTGAAACAAATAAAATATGCGAAGTTCTTAATAGAAATGCATCAAGTAGAAAGTGCATAGAAATTCCTGAAAACTTCGTGCGCGCGTTATCAGCACACCTAAGATATTTCATTAGAAAATGTGACTAGGGCCCTGAAATTCCAAATATTATATTGATACGAGGCAAAATGTTAGTTTTTAGCAGAACTTTTTACTAAGATTTTGAAACAAAAAAACTCTAAGTGATTTAATACATTAAAGATTGAAAACGCATGCCAGGTTCATGTTTGGATCAGGCATGACAAGGCATGAAAATCAATGAAATGATTTATCAGTGCCATATGTTTGCTCAAAGATAAGAATTCTGGAGTTGTTTATTACCTTTTACGTACATTGTAGATTAGATACGAAGTATTCCATGATCAGAATTTGAAAATTATTCCCCAAATTATCAGAAAAATGTTAGATGTTTCAAAACTCACCTTTGCATTGCGAGTGATTTTTTTAAAAGCTTTGATTCCATCTATTGTTATATCACAATCCGCAGCACTAAGTTTCTTCACCTGACATTGTGAAACAACTGATCCAAGTTCGCCGCAACCACCTGCTGTACCAAGGTTCTTGTTGCCTCTAACATCCAGTTCATCGAACTGAAACAAATAAAATATGCGAAGTTCTTAATAGAAAGTTTAATTTCAACTCAACTGAAAAAGTTGTTTGAACAAATTTCACTTGTTTACAAATTTTACTCAGCTCGGTAGTCAAATATAGCATCTTTTCCTTCGGTCATTTTAAAAAAATTAGTCTAGTTGTTGAAATATTTTAGAGTTCATAAGGGTACAATAACAAAACGCATTAAATTTTCTTATGAAATCTAGGGGTAGGGCTGAGCCTCTCGCAATTATATTTTAGGGCAGGATTTCACTTTTATCCTGTGGAAAAGCCCGGAATACGGCTTACCCATATGGCAAACCACATTGTATACAAATTTCTATACAGGATATTTCAGGATGGAATATCCTGGACTTAGAGTGGTTGCCCGTGGCAACAAAAAAAAAACACAAGAGTCGTATTCTAAATGCATAGAAATTCCTAAAAACTCTGCGCGCTATCGGCACGCATAAGATATTTTATGGGGAAATGTGACTAGGGCCCTGAAATTCCAAATATCACAATGATACAAGACAAAAGGCTAATTTTTAGAAAAACTTTTTACTCAGAGTTTCAAATAAAAAACAGAAATCTCTACATATCGAAATCGCATGTCCTTTACTTGTTTGAATATGGACAACATGATACATCAGTGACCCATGTTTGATCAAAGATAAGAGTTCTGGAATTGGTTATTATATTATCACTTGGGTAGATGAGATACAAAGTATTATATGATATGATATTATATGTGGCGAATTTATCATTAAAGTATGTCCGAATTAGAGAACTTCACTTTGGCTAAAATAAATAAATCGTGGATGAACTGGTTGGGTTACATATTCAAGTTTGTTTTATTATAATTCTGCATAAACAAAAGTTATATTTCAGTCTAATTTAACATTGTTTTTATTGATTTTACGCGCCACCAGTATACACTGATTTTTGTAGAATACATATCATAAAATTGGGATCTCCAAAGTAGAACACTGGTTTTCCAGAATTTTTGTTATAGCGAAATCTTGGAATGGATCACCCTGTGCCAGAGGCCACTTATAGGCAGACAGGGTTAGAATTGCGGGGAAGATCTTTTCCTGTTCCGCTTCACCTACCCAAATCATTACACCTTGGGTTACATGTTTCACCATTAGGCCATCGTGTCCACGAATTATTAAATAAAGTTGGTTCAAAAGTTGGGAAAAAAAATGATCCTCCCTCACTTGAAGGCACCAAGGGTATGTTTAGGCATATAAGAAGTATGATTCAACCTAGAAGTCTAATTTGAGTAGAAATGCCTAAAATACCTGGTTTAATTTGAACGAATAAAATATTATAAATGCAGCATTTGCAGTTTTGCTGCAAATATTTGAAGTGATCCAGTTGTTCGTGGTAGAATCATTTGATACCTTTTGTTTGGAAAAATTAAACGGACGAATATTTCATAATCAAACTTTCTACGAGCAATTGCAATACAAAAGCTCCCTGCAAATTTTATGCAAATTCTCATGTTCAAACATCTTACTATGTAATTGATTTTCTGACCGACTTGTATTTCAGAGAATTAAAGTAATAAAGAAGTAGGAAAATTATTCTAAGGTCAACCTTTGTGAACTTTATGTAGCGTTTCATACCTTCCCACAAACTTTATATTTGCTCAATTCCTTAATTTCTTCCTCATTGGCTTCTAGTCTCTCAACCTTATTCATCAGAAGATTCTTGACTTCACTTTGAGTTGAAACTTTAGAGATCGCACAGAAGAGTTTGGTCGTCATGTTGGTGATGGATCGGACATCAAGAATGTGGATCTTAATAGGAATATATGATTGGTAATGACAGGCAAATTATGACATTGATTTACAAATCAATGCGATAAATAATATTGGAAACTATGACCAGCTCCCTTTATCTGCTATTCTGCGAACAATCTAATCCGACTGACCATATTATTTCTTTGTGAATATGTTCATAGCAAGATAATCAACTTCCTATTATCCAGACAACTAAATTTTTGTTTCTTGAAACAAATGAAACAATAGACCTTTTATAGATGCGAATGCTAATAATATTTTGCGCAGAAAAATACATAGAAAAAGTACGTACGTCGTGTATGCATTTTTCTTTGTTTGGTTGATGCAAGAGTTACGCAGGATTCACAAGAAAAAACTATTTGAATTTCACTACACAAAACAGCCAGTGATAATAAAACTCTCAGAATATAGTTTTATTAGATAACATTATGATTAACAAATTATTTCTTCATATTCTTGTGATGTGATCAATAGCACTGACGCGTTTTATCTTATCCACCCTTAAAAAAATACAAAGAACATGCAAAGCATTTCAAATACAGCGACTATGCAACTTGCTTCTGTAATTGTACTATGTGCCAAAACGAAATATGAAAAAAATCGATGTTAACAACTTAACTAGAAGGTCATCCGTGTCATACCTTCCCACAAATTTTATATTTGCTCAATTCCTTAATTTCTTCCTCATTGGCTTCTAATTTCTCAACCTGATTCATCAGAAGATTCTTGACTTCACTTTGAGTTGAAACTTTAGAGATCGCACAGAACAGTTTGGTCGTCATGTTGGTGATGGATCGGACATCAAGAGTGTGGATCTTAATAGGAATATATGATGGGAAATGACAGACCAAGGTATTTATCAACAATGACAAGTCATAGTAAAATGATACATTGAAAATTAAGATTCTTATAAGACACGTTACCGAGTTGAAACTAATGTTAGAAACTAGGACACCATTAGATAATTAGGCAGATGATTCAATATCGATCTCGTTGTTATTTCTTCATTCCTGGTAAATCTCATTAACGATTCTACCTAAGGCTATTGTATTGCAAGACTACGAGGCCAATAAGAATCAGTATTTGTAACTAGGTAATTGAAAAAACCTAAGTCAAACCTTCCCACAAACATCATATTTGCTCAGTTCCATAATTTCTTCTTCGCCAATTGTCAGTTCCTCCATCTGATCCATCAGAAGATTCTTTATTTCACGTTCAGTCGCAGCTTTAAATATCGCAAGACAAAGTTCAGAGGTCATGTTGGTGATAGATCGGACATCGAGACTGTAGACCTGAGAAAAGGAGATATCATTAGTAAGGTTCAAAATGGAATTCCAAGCCGATAATCTCGTTACATTACATTTTTTCCTTAAAGATGGAGTTATAAACTCAAAAAATTATGCCAACGATTGATCTTTTTGAATTGAGCATGTTATCACGCACCTTTCACCGAGCAACATAAACTGATATATACGACTTCACCTTCATTCGCGAGTGACTGCCAAATACTTCAATCTTTCGTTTCGTAAGTTCGCAATTCTGCATGTTGAGTTCCCCAACTTCTATGTTCTCCAGAACAGAACCGAAAGTGTCGAAACCTTCCACATCCATTGGGTTTCCACTGATGTTAAACTCTGATACCTGCAACCAAGTAAGATAAAATTTGACTAAACATATTAGGTGTGAATCACAGAATGTGCTCTCCCCCTGTGACCCATGTTATACAATTCGGATATTTTAATTCAAGTCAATATATAGTAATATGTACTTATATAGATAAAAATATTAATATTGAAATTTCACTTCAATTATTAGATAATTTCACATTTATTACTTTACAGAAAGGAGTTCAATAGGCCTCTTGAAGGTTATTCTTGAAAATATTCAAATGTGTCTTTACTATGGATTCTATAAGGTGGTCAAGTGAACAATAGTCGATTAATCGCGATCAACATCCCAATAATCTTTGGTGTGTGGGCACCGCATTGAACGTGTTTGATTCCAAACAAATCAGACACGTAGACCGGCGCCCATTCCTTAACACATAGCACAATAACTTAAAGTAAACATAAGAAGTAAAAATAAAATGGTTTTACCTTCAAACCAGAATTTTTCAAATTGGATTCCATACTTTGCAGTAGCTCAGAGTTGAGCCGGCATTTTGCCAAATTCACTTGATCCAGTTGACCACAACGTCTCATAACTGACGACATTGCGTACATTCCTGCTTCAGTGTAAGACTCGCCTTCAAAGTTGATATCATGAACATGAGATTGAATGAGCTTGGCATCATTGGCTTCGTACAACGCTCCAAACAACTCCAACTTTTGATATGATTTCTCACATCGACTAATCGCACTTGCAAGGGTTTTCTTCAAAAATTTTCTCTTGTTTCCTTGTTCTTCCACTGAAGATCCTACAACCAAGGATTCAGATAATAAAAGATTAATTAGCACTTGCTCGGGCATCGTTTTTTCTCGTATAACTTTACCAATTCTTAAACAGAGAGCGCATAACAGGAATCAAGATTTAATACTTTGCCAAAGAACTTGTTTGATCTTCAAAAATAGGGGGATATTCTACTAGGTCTATACAATTTTCTCGGTGGCATAAAAGTGGATCAACGTAGATATTTGATTACACAGCATGGCCCATAGATAAATCAACAATTTATCAAAAAACGCTTAATTCTTGAAGGTATCCCAGTCAATCTTGGGCCGAGTGTTAAGTATAGGATTAAGTTAGTGTCATATCGTCAAAATTTCAGCTAGGAAGCCTATCAGTTTTGATCATTTTCCAAATCTCTGTAAACTTTGTGCTTATATTTTTTGTTGTCGTGTCTTCGTTTTGGGGATTTTAAAATACACTATGTCTGAGAGAAGGATTCCACAAATTGTTTCCGAATGCAAACGTTTTAAACCCACCTGGATCAAAAAGTTCTCTATGATCTGAACTTCCTTGCGTAAGCATAGAAATGACCACTAGCGTCTCAATAACGACCGTTCAATTGCTATGAACCATGAGGAATCTCTAAGATTTTGGAAAATTACATATTTATTTGCCAAATACATTTCGTGGTAAAATTTTTCACCAATCACTGGCCTGATTCAATCGGACAAGAACCATTTTTAAGCCACCACATATTACAACTTAGTTAGTTAGAAATATAGTAATAAACATTGAAGATGCCCTTGGTAAAATTTATAAGTAATACGGCTAAACAGTTGTGGTTCAGTCGTGCACGGAGCATTTTTACTTGGCACCATCCCTAGAGTCGTCTAAAATATTCGATTCGGAATATTCGAATTATAAATTACTCGATTTCTGCAAGAATTCGAAATAAAAAATGATTTTTTTTCATCTTTTTTTATAAATAAGTGAATTTTCAAGTAAATTATAATCTAATAAAAAGATGTCTTTGTTTTTTATATGACTCCCGATTTGTATATTCGGTTCGATAATGAAATCAAAAGATATTTGAATTTGGCCATCCCTAATCATGACGTGAAAGATTTTTTTTAATTTTGTTTAAATCTCAAGTTGGAAATATCATCGCCATGAAATATTTAGGTCAGACATTACCTCCTCAATGTGGAATGAGGTTCACGGTTGTATTCACTTATTTCGTAAAGACCCTGTGGTGATGTGCCACAGATAGGTGAGACGAGGTTTTCTACCCTGTTTCAGGCAATGATAAAAATGAGAGCTTACCGATTATAAGATCTTTCACAGAGCCGGTTTTAATCTTTTGATTCAAAACGATTCCGCTTAGCAGACGCAGAACAACAGCCCAGTGATCGTTATGAATTTGTTCAGAGATAAATGAACAAAATGATGGAAAAGTCATGTTGGCGATGTAGAAAGCTGAGAGTATTTCTTGAAGGATTTGATGGCTAAAAAATAGGATTTTGTCCCCCTCCATAAGATGTTGACTCAGCATGTTGTTTCCGGGTACTTTTTTATTACTATATCTCCGACTTTATCTGCTTCAACTCCAACCTCGCGCAAATCACTAACAGTGAAAACAACTCGTTTTTCTTTGGTCCCTTTGAATGACATTTCCATCAACTTGTGAAGTATTCTTGATATCTGTGATTGTTCCTTAGTGTGATTTGAGTGCATGAAAATGTTGAGTATTTGAATCATCACTTCTGTCATTGTATCAGGTGGATTCTCAGGGTTAAATTTGTGAACGATTGCATTGAAAATTAGGAATAATGGAACAGATGAAAATGGTACGAGCGCAGGTGATTGGAGCGTTAGTTTTCTCCACGATTCTTCTCCGGTTTCACCTAAAACAGCCACAAATAATTTCCTAATATCTTCCCGAACTAGACCTGCGAGTGAAACTATGAATTGAGGCCGCAATTCGAAAGGAAGGGATGAGATGCTGTGCTCACGTGAAGAAATAAGAATGGTCGCATTAGGAAAGAGATTGCCTATGATGAGGTTGTACATAATTGTAGCTGTGCTTGATTTATCATAATACCCCATCTTGTTGTACTTTATTCGAATATTCCAAGGAGCCTGATCTAAACCATCGAGAACAAACATTAACACAGACTGATTTTTTTGAACCCATTTATATCCTTCTTCCAATTCCTTTTGTGTCAGGTTCGATGCATTCTTCCCAAACAGCAATTCGCACGGAGTTATCGCTTCTTCTGGACTGGTTGCTTTGTGAACGGGAATATCTTTGATATTCAGGTGAAGAACGAATTTGAACTGACGTTTCTGCCGTCGAAACAATCGAGTGAATAAACTGTCACCTGATTTGGCTTGCTTTACTAATTTGTTGGCTGAAAGAACACTTCTAGTTAGACGTTTTACGATCGTTGTTTTACCACTTCCTGCCTGCCCAACCACTGCCATGTATCTGCAACTAGGCTTACCCAACTGTTCCACAACTTCACAAGGAGTTATCACTTCACCAACATTTCCATTTGTGGCTGTGACAGTGAATCCTGATTCCTTCTTATACTCTGTAGTATCGGGCACCATTTCGCCACAGTAGAAACGCGTCACTTGTCTTAGCTGGGGATTGACTTCAAAATCAGGTTCTTTTAGTTCTTGCTCTTTATAACTTTCCGTAACGTTGACGTTTGTTTTCTTCCATGACGTTTCATTCAAAGAATTTACAAATTTTTCTTCGTGGATTCCTATGGTGTTAAAATATTGAGAATAATTATAAAATCTTAAAACTATTGTGCGGAATATCAATCTGTGACTGTGTGTACACAGTTGTATGAAGACCTTCCTTTACTTTTGACCTCTTTTATATTTCATGCGTGCGACTAATATGAGGTCTTGAAATTATTATTGAATAGTTTATGTCAGGGCTCTGTTTCAATCTCAAAGCATCCTCATATGCTTTTTGGTCGATCAATAATATAAATCAACGATATATGTATGGCCCATGCATATGACAAACTCGAAATGAAGTTATAAATGAATGTGTCAAGCATGTGTTCAATTAATCTCGAACCATACCTTCACACGAAAGACATGATGTGGAGTTCTGAAAGTGCAATTGGTTTATGTCAAATCATCAAATGTACAAAGCATATATTTAAATTCATTTTTATCTATCCAATGATATATGTATGGGCCATACATGATGCTGATATAATAAAAATATAAAAAAATTTATGTGGATGGATCTAGTAAAGGATAACTACTACCCCCGGCCTTCAATAAACATTAGGGTATTCTGAACCCATGTATGGGTCATACATGATACTGATATGGCTACGAATACCTATACTTCAACTATTTTTGTATCAGAAATGCCGAATCCTTCTTGAATTTCATCCTAACTTTTTTATAACCAATTTTAGAATGCATATGTAGGCCATACATGATACTTACATGAAGTGGGGTCCTAAAATTTTTAAATATGGTCCCAAGATTTTTAAAAGTCACTGAACATAGTCATAAGTCTCCCAGGAGAAAACAATTTTCTATTTCAAATAGCAAAAATAAAACAAATTTGAGCTCTGTAATCACACCAGCAAGCCGAACCATCAGACTTAACGCTCTACTGAATATTCTTTGCTTGAGCTAGAATCAATGCCTCATAAAATAGCTTTTGAACTGACAAAACTGGTCAATTTGCAGTCCCTATATTGTAGAAACAAAGATACAGAACAGAACACTTTCGAAACTTTCATGCAAAAAGCCATTTCGAATTCCAGAAAAGATTTTTGGTTGAATTTTGACTGAAAATCTAGAATCCAGGAGACTTTGAAACTGAATATGGACTGAAAAGCTTTCAGCTATACAGACCTTTTAACTAAAATTTTATATCTCTAGATCTTGTACCTAGATCTTAGAGCAAAAGCCTAAATAAAAAACGTAGAATTTCAATAAGACGTACACTTAAGAATGAAGCCTTCATATATAATTTAATATTTACCTCCGAATACTTTGCTGTATGCTGCTCCTAGAATACCTGGAAGATAAAGATATTTTTAAATCAATGAAAATACAAAGAAAGCTTTAATTGAAGAAAATATTCCAAAACGCAAGGTCATATCATATTATGCTATATATATGGACAATGCATGGTGGGGTAGACAAGGTTTGGATTCTTAAGATTATATATTGGCCATGTGTGTCAGGAATGTATCAATCAAGTTTCTTTCTGATCGATTCAAAGATATATGTATGGGTCGCAAATGTTCAGTCCTAAAGTTATTGAAGGATACATTTTTTAAACCACCAAACATTAACAGAAACCTTCAAATCCAGATCCAATATAATTTTTCAATTAATTGCTCAAATTCATATGCTAAATTCACCTCCTGCACGTTCAAAGACCACGTGGACGGAATATGGCGTCATCGACTCAAATTTGTCTAATGAACCAAAATTAACAGGTTATACCTGAAGAACAAAGAAGTACAAAAAGTACGTGCCATAATGCTATATTTATTCGCTGACTATGAATTAGACACTAAGCCCACTATATCTAGATCGTGCAGCTTTGATGGTCAGATAAAATAGCATAATAGTAACAACAAAAAAAACATAGAATTTCAATAGGATTTCCACTTCAGAGCGAAAACCTCAATTATATGTTCTGATACTAGGTCACAGTGCTGAGTATATAAATGAGCGACATGAAATACTAATTTAGTCATTGTGAACTATAATTTGTCTGCGGAAAATGCAGAACCCAACCCAGACCTCCGCCTAATCGGACCCAGTATGCTTGAGAATTTACAGCGCACCCAGGCTAAACTTGTTCCATTGTCTCTTTGGTTAGAGTCAACTGCCGGTTTATTACATCCTCATGCCAAACTTGATAACCAACTTTACGAAACTGGTACGAAAAATACTCAAGCATTTGGCTATCGACAAAAGCACAACGTTCTATTTCAAAGCGGAACAGAGTAACAACCCAAAAATCAGCAGAGACTCTTCACTGAATATCTTAACAAAAACGAGTCTTAGAGCAGTTTTATGCAGTGGAATGATTCGCGAAATATTTGCTTGAAAATATGATTTGTTACTCGCCAGAACCATGTACCATTGCTACACTCTGAATAAGAGGAGAAATTTAATCACATTTAAGAACTGAAGTACTAAACTTTATGTCCTATCCTTATAGACCTAGATAGAAGAGAACGCATTTACCTGATGGAGGCATCCCACAGTAAACAGGATCCGGTTCTTCATCAGCAGTTGATGATCCGGTGTTTCCTCCACTTGGTGATGTAGATGAAAACGTGTTCACTGGAATGAGTACGAAATATGGAAGAATACTGAATTGTTCATTGAGCCTGCAACCTTAGGCGTTTATTTATTTTTTTATTTGTTTATAATGAATTTCATTTTACTTTCTACAGATGTTAAAATAGCAGAGAAGCTGAAATACTGCTTATAGTTGTCAAAAATTTGCACGAAGCCACACTTTTGTCATGTGTGATAGCCAAGATTGTATCATTTGGGGGTTCAGGCATAATAGCATCAAATAAACTAATTTTACCATTATATTATTTTCCGTCACGAGTCATTTTCTCGTGTCAGCCATAGCATGAAAACGTTCGATCCAGTTAACGGCTATCACACACAAACTACTCTCTCAACACAGCAAACGGCATAGACCAAGCAGTGGAATTACCAGAGTCCATGCTCGGCACAATAAATTTCTGCGACTATCGTGTATAGGTCAGCCAGGTTAGCTATCACTGTGAAGACGATCGAACAGTTGCAGCCCATTTGGCCAACGATCGCCGTTTAAGGCCCGTTTGTCGCAATATCATATTATCATGAGCAATGGGCAAAGGCAAATTCGTTCATTTTATTTTTTGGGAGCACACCCCAAGAGCACAGGAGGTGTTTGGATGAAAATGACTAAGAAATTCGAGATATCAATTCTGCTGGATTGTCTTTTGACAAATATGATATCAGTTGGTTTGTTCGTCGAATTAACCTCAAGACACTTGGGTTCCAAGAGAACTCTATGCTTTCTGCAAAATTACAAGGACAGCAGGCGGAAGGGTATGAACACTCAGTTTCCGACATCCTTGGTTAATGACGTTTGCGTGACTGTCCTATATTGCATAGTGCATTATCATTATAGTGTCGCATTTACACCTGAAACATCTGGTTGATCCATTCTGCAATCATTTATGAATAAGCTTTCATAATCTGGACATTGTGAATGTTTTGGTCTTATTTGGAATATCTAGCTTGCCTTGTGATCATTACTATCTCCCATTGTTGTCGGAAGCAATCATTTGTTATTGCTTACCTTCTATAATTACTTGATTAAGAGCAAGCAATAGTTGTGATATTGAGTGCCCTAGAGGGTAATGCAAGGGCTGAAAAAGTTGCACCTGAGTTGACAGCTGGTCAGTTGCATCATAATGAGGGCATGAGTACTTTGTTGAATACTTTAGACCGTGTTTTTAAGTCTGACAGAATTGATGATGGATATAATGACTATACTGCTTTTAATTCGTTCATTAAACCTTATGACATGGACATTAAGGATTATATTGTGGAGTTTGAACACCTTTACCATAAAATGGCTGAATTTGATATGAAGCTGCCTGATGCTATATTGACATTCAAGTTACTTGATGGGGCAAATCTTTTGCAGTCTCAGAGACAATTGGCTTCAACAGTTGCAAGTGATCTAAAGAATGAAGGCATGAAGTCTGCAATGAAGAGAGTTTTTGCAAAGTCCAGTGAAAATGGAATAGATATGGATGCCACCAGTACATTTCAAAGGCATCAAATAAGAAAAAGTATTGAAGGAAGTATTTTGATCAGAAAAGTAGGAACATAAATCCATTAAACAAATTTGATAAAGTCTCTCGATGTGCGATATGTGATTCAATCATGCATTGGGCAGAAAAGTGTCCACATAACACCAATAACAAGATTAATCTTACAGAAACTGGTATCAGATCTGACACTTGTAATGACAAGTCTGAAGAATCAAATGATGAGATGGTAAATTTTGTGTTTATGACTAGTGGTATTGATAGTGAAGCTCTGATTTCAGAAACCTCGGAATTTGACATAATTGACACCGCTTGTATTAAAACTGTTTGTGGCCAAAAGTGGTTTGACAACTATGTATCAAATCTTAATAGTAGAATGGAAAAAATACTGTCAAGGTGTTTGAAGGAGGTACAGGATTTAAGTTTTGAGATGGCATAAGGGTGGTATCAATTCAAAAAGCATTGATTCCTGCCTATGTCGCTGGAAAATATTGTCAAATAAAGACTGACGTTGTAAAAGACAACATTCCACTGCTGCTCAGTAAGCCATCATTAAAAAGAGCAGGAACAATTATTGATAGAAAAAGATGTAATAACAATTTTTTTGATTTGCAAGTTGATTTGCAATTCACCGAGAGCGGCCATTACTGCATAGATATAATTCTGAAGAAGATCAATATAATACAAGATGAAAGAGTTCTTGAGGTAAAAAATCTTAATTGTGATCGTAAAAATGCTGTGCAGAAACTTCATAAACAGTTTGGTCATGCATCCGAAGAAAATTTGAAAAGATTATTGAAAAACGCAAATGCTCTGAATGACAGAATATCTGAACTAGTTCATGATGTAGTCAGAAATTGTGAAGTATGTGCAGTACATAAGAAATCACCAGCTCGGCCTGTTGTTGGGTTACCTAGAGCATCGAAATTCAAGGAGGCTGTCGCTATTGATCTGCATCAATTAGAACAAAATGTTTGGTTCATGCACATGATCGATGAATTCACAAGATTGAGCAATGCTGTTATAATTAGAAGCAAGACTTCATCGACTATTGTTGGAAATTTTTGAGGAGTTGGATAGCAATTTTTGGTTCTCCACAGAAGGTATTCACTGACAATGGAAAAGAATTTAATAATCAAGAATTTCTGGATATGTGTTGTACTTTCAACATTGCTGTTGCTACTTCTCCAGCATATTCTCCATGGAGTAATGGCATTTGTGAGAGGCACAATCAAGTACTTACAAACACAAAAGTCAAAGAAAGCTCAAAGTCAAGAAAGATAATAACATTAATTGGGAAGTGGCTCTTGCATGGTCTCTTAGAGCTAAGAATTATCTAATCAATAATATGGGTTTTAGTCCAGTACAACTCGCATTTGGGCAAAATATTATACTTCCTTCTGTGCTAATGGATAAAGTTCCAGCCCTGGAAGGAAAGACTGAAAGTTTAGAAGTTCATCAACATATTGCTGCACTACATTCCGCAAGGAGAGCATTCATTGAGATGGAATCATGTGAAAAGATACGAACAGCATTATGCAGACAGACCCGGTCATTTTTCACCATCTTGAAACTGACGATAAAGTTTACAAAAGACCTGATGGTCATGAATGGTGTGGCCCAGCGAAAGTCATTGGACAGGATGGCATGCTAGTTTTTGTGAGACATGGTGGTCAAGTAATAAGAGTGCATACTTGCAGGTTGCAACAGGTCCCACTAAGAGAAGGTGAAATGGTTGGCTCAACTTCAAAAAAATACAGTTTACATTCCAAGAACTTTGCTGATACAAATGAAGGTGATATTCGATTACAAAAATGTAAAACTTCAAATGAGGAGGACAAAAAGAGATCTCATACGCACGCTTGCGTTTGGGATTCTGGAGAGTCGTTAACTGATTTTCCTGATAAACAAGATAGACAAGACTCCATTTGCCATTTGTACAGAATTTCAGGCTTCCCACATTTCTCCTCAGAAAAATAATTCTGAGAATTGCAATAAATCTATAGTTTTTAGTAAATCACAAGTTGTTAGATTCGAACAAGATGACGGAACTGTTAGTAGTGCAAAGATTCCTGGAAGAGCAGGGAAAGCATCAGGTCAATATAAAAATTGATACAATGTGCAGTATGAATCTCCGCAGAGATTACATGGTAAACGATGTTGTGTGGATTTTGGTGATATTGAGATTCTGGCGGAGAATGAAGAAAATAGTAATACAGCTAGAATGTGCACTGATCAATTAACAAATGATCCTGAAGTTGATAAAGAAGTCCTGATCACTGATGTAGACTTCAATTCTGCCAAAGTTAAAGAACTTACTAGTTGGAAACAGGATGAAGTTTATGAAGAAAGTCAACACTCAGATCAACGCTGTATTTCTGTCAAATGGGTATGCACTATGAAACAAATGGGTAATAAATTAGTTCCAAAAGCTAGATTGGCAGCCAGAGGATTTGAAGAGAGCAATTTGGAAAGCATTGATAGGGAGTCACCTACTTGTTTCAAGGACTCTTTGCGAACAATTATTACAATTGCACAACAACATGAATGGCAGTTAAAAAGCATCGATATTAAAACTGCTATTCTACAAGGTGAAGAACTACAGCGAAATGTGTATCTAATGCCACCTGTAGAAGCAAACTGTGATGCAGGAATTATATGGAAACTGAGAAAATGTGACTACAACTTGACCGATGCCTCTTTAAAGCGGTACGACAGAGTTCGTAGCTTCATGTCGCTAAACGGATGCAAACCAACACTAGTTGATCCAGCAGTTTTCTATTGGCATAATGGCTCCGAATTGGAAGGCATTTTTGCAGTTCATGTAGATGACTTTTTATGGTCTGGCACACAGAATTTTGAGCAAAAGATTGTGGGCAAATTATGTGAAACTTTCAAAGTTGGAAATCTTCGAAAGTTTCACTTAATTTGTGTAATCAGAGGATAGTTGACCAATTCACCATTTGAAAGAAGCTCTAGCTAAACACGTTCAAGTGTCGGCCAATAAGAACCACGAATTGCCGACTAACAAATTTTAATTATTATATCTACGTATGAATCAATTCGAGAAAATATGGGTGATCAAACTCTTACAGCCAGAAAACAACTTCGCAAATGGAATTTTGGCAAGTTTGATCGACATCGTCAAACTGTGTTGTCGGCAAGGCATGGCTCTAACGTCGATGTACCGGAAAACGCTCGTGAGACGCTGAACCACACTCGTGAGACGCTAGACCACACTTGTGAGACGCTGGACCACACTCGTGAGACGCTAGACCACACTCGTGAGACGCTAGACCACACTCGTGAAACGCTAGACCACACTCGTGAGACGCTAGACCACACTCGTGAGACGCTGAACCACACTCGTGAGACGCTAGACCACACTCGTGAGACGCTGAACCAAAATCGTGAGACGCTAGACCACACTCGTGAGACGCTAGACCACACTCGTGAGACGCTAGACCACACTCGTGAGACGTTAGACCACACTCGTGAGACGCTAGACCACACTCGTGAGACGCTAGACCACACTCGTGAGACGCTAGACCACACTCGTGAGACGCTGAACCACACTCGTGAGACGCTGAACCACACTCGTGAGACGCTAGACCACACTCGTGAGACGCTAGACCACACTCGTGAGACGCTGAACCACACTCGTGAGACGCTAGACCACACTCGTGAGACGCTAGACCACACTCGTGAGACGCTGAACCACACTCGTGAAACGCTGAACCACACTCGTGAGACGCTAGACCACACTCGTGAGACGCTAGACCACACTCGTGAGACGCTGAACCAAAATCGTGAGACGCTAGACCACACTCGTGAGACGCTAGACCACACTCGTGAGACGCTAGACCACACTCATGAGACGCTGAACCACACTCGTGAGACGCTAGACCACACTCGTGAGACGCTAGACCACACTCGTGAGACGCTAGACCACACTCGTGAGACGCTGAACCACACTCGTGAGACGCTAGACCACACTCGTGAGACGCTAGACCACACTCGTGAGACGCTAGACCACACTCATGAGACGCTGAACCACACTCGTGAAACGCTGAACCCCACTCGTGAGACGCTAGACCACACTCACGCTGAACCACACTCGTGAGACGCTAGACCACACTCGTGAGACGCTAGACCACACTCGTGAAACGCTAGACCACACTCGTGAGACGCTGAACCAAAATCGTGAGACGCTAGACCACACTCGTGAGACGCTAGACCACACTCGTGAGACGCTAGACCACACTCGTGAGACGCTAGACCACACTCGTGAGAAGCTGAACCACACTCGTGAGACGCTAGACCACACTCGTGAGACGCTAGACCACACTCGTGAGACGCTAGACCACACTCGTGAGACGCTAGACCACACTCGTGAGACGCTAGACCACACCCGTGAGACGCTAGACCACACTCATGAGACGCTGAACCAAACTCGTGAAACGCTAGACCACACTCGTGAGACGCTAGACCACACTCGTGAGACGCTGAACCAAAATCGTGAGACGCTAGACCACACTCGTGAGACGCTACCACACTCGTGAGACGCTGAACCACACTCGTGAGACGCTGAACCACACTCGTGAGACGCTAGACCACACTCGTGAGACGCTAGACCACACTCGTGAGACGCTGAACCACACTCGTGAGACGCTAGACCACACTCGTGAGACGCTGAACCACACTCGTGAGACGCTAGACCACACTCGTGAGACGCTAGACCACACTCGTGAGACGCTGAACCAAAATCGTGAGACGCTAGACCACACTCGTGAGACGCTAGACCACACTCGTGAGACGCTAGACCACACTCGTGAGACGCTAGACCACACTCGTGAGACGCTGAACCAAAATCGTGAGACGCTAGACCACACTCGTGAGACGCTAGACCACACTCGTGAGACGCTAGACCACACTCGTGAAACGCTAGACCACACTCGTGAGACGCTGAACCACACTCGTGAGACGCTGAACCACACTCGTGAGACGCTAGACCACACTCGTGAGACGCTAGACCACACTCGTGAGACGCTGAACCACACTCGTGAGACGCTAGACCACACTCGTGAGACGCTGAACCACACTCGTGAGACGCTAGACCACACTCGTGAGACGCTAGACCACACTCGTGAGACGCTGAACCAAAATCGTGAGACGCTAGACCACACTCGTGAGACGCTAGACCACACTCGTGAGACGCTAGACCACACTCGTGAGACGCTAGACCACACTCGTGAGACGCTAGACCACACTCGTGAGACGCTGAACCACACTCGTGAGACGCTGAACCACACTCGTGAGACGCTAGACCACACTCGTGAGACGCTAGACCACACTCGTGAAACGCTAGACCACACTCGTGAAACGCTAGACCACACTCGTGAGACGCTGAACCACACTCGTGAGACGCTAGACCACACTCGTGAGACGCTAGACCACACTCATGAGACGCTGAACCACACTCGTGAGACGCTAGACCACACTCGTGAGACGCTGAACCACACTCGTGAGACGCTAGACCACACTCGTGAAAACGCTGGACCACACTCGTGAGACGATGGACCACACTCGTGAGGTGCTAAACCACACTCGTAAAACGCTAGACCACACTCGCCAGACGCTAGACCACACTCGTGAGACGCTAGACCGCACTCATGAGACGCTGAACCACACTCGTGAGACGCTAGACCACACTCGTGAGACGCTAGACCACACTCGTGAGACGCTAGACCACACTCGTGAGACGCTAGACCACACTCGTGAGACGCTGAACCACACTCGTGAGACGCTGAACCACACTCGTGAGACGCTAGACCACACTCGTGAGACGCTAGACCACACTCGTGAGACGCTAGACCACACTCGTGAGACGCTAGACCACACTCATGAGACGCTGAACCACACTCGTGAGACGCTAGACCACACTCGTGAGACGCTAGACCACACTCGTGAGACGCTAGACCACACTCTTGAGAAGCTGAACCACACTCGTGAGACGCTGAACCACACTCGTGAGACGCTAGACCACACTCGTGAGACGCTAGACCACACTCATGAGACGCTGAACCACACTCGTGAAACGCTAGACCACACTCGTGAAACGCTAGACCACACTCGTGAGACGCTAGATCACACTCGTGAGACGCTAGACCACACTCGTGAGACGCTGAACCAAAATCGTGAGACGCTAGACCACACTCGTGAGACGCTAGACCACACTCATGAGACGCTGAACCACACTCGTGAGACGCTAGACCACACTCGTGAGACGCTGAACCACACTCGTGAGACGCTAGACCACACTCGTGAGACGCTAGACCACACTCGTGAAACGCTGGACCACACTCGTGAGACGATGGACCACACTCGTGAGGTGCTAAACCACACTCGTAAAACGCTAGACCACACTCGCCAGACGCTAGACCACACTCGTGAGACGCTAGACCACACTCATGAGACGCTAGACCACAATCGCAAGACGCTAGACCACACTCGCCAGACGCTAGACCACACTCGCGAGACGCTAAACCAAACTGGTATGATGTATCTACATTTACTCTTACATTTGGAAATTAATTTGAATAAGATGAAGTTGAAACCATCAAGTCAATTAATCCTCTTGTTGATGGATCAGTGTTGGATGGGCAAGTGCGGTTTGATGTGAGAGTTGTTAATTTTAATTTGGACAAATTGATATTCATGCTCAAAGCATATTAGTTCATGGCTTACCTGTTACATTTGTTTGATAGACAGTCCCTGCCGTGACATTTGCTGTTGACGCGCTCAACGTTGTTTCAGCAGTTGATATCGAAGCAACTTCTGCAGTGACAACTGTTTCACCTGATGCTATGTCAGCCTGATTAGCTGTTACTGTGATGTTCTTAGCTTTCTCGATCTGAAGCTCATTAACGTGAGAGTCGCTGATGTTCGATTCTGAAATGTTGAATAAAATCTTATTAAACCTGAAGAATGTTACAAGTATACCTGAATGTTGTCATCATCATCATGACAGTTCGCATGTCAAACACCTTGTGTTCGAGTCTTGGTGAGTCCGGTTCGTGAATCTACTCTCACCATTCAACCCAACGTAGTGAATGCAAGTTTGGAGTGCAAACAATATAAGGCGCACATGAAGTCGTAAACTACACCACCTAGTGTTGAGTTGGCTCTCACTTGTAAAATTTTTTTATCAAGGAAATTTTATTAGATTTCCAACAAAAGTTTTCATTTAAAATAAAATACCAATTTTTATTTTAAAATTTTTAGGTGCCATGAGTTTTTGAATTATTTTTCTCAAAATATAAAAGATTTTGGAGCCAACATCACACTAAGTGGCATGCTGTGCGGCATTAGAATACCCTATCGTACTTCCTGTGTGCCGCAAAAGAAAATAAATAAGAAGCAAAGAAATGGCAGATAGTTCTTCATCGCCCAGGGTAGATATCACTCACTCACTGCACTTTGCCATGATGATTTAATTCTGTATGGGATGTTTTCTGCTTAAAGTGCTGCACGTCATCTTGTGGTAGCTATCTGTGTGATGGTTAGTTAGCTCCTCTACGCACTTCTTTCATCCTTGCTTAGAGCGAATATGCTGTTTATTTTGATAGAAATACCAAAATTTTAGGTAAATTTGATTTGAATGCCTTCCCTCATCATCATTCCATTTTTAATATTTTTGTTGGAAAAATATTCCCTTATCAGTTGCACTCGTATGATGCTAGACCACACCAGCGTTACGCTAGTCCACACTCTTGGACGCATTTGCATGTTCAACCGTTACATTTGGTGTAACTTTGGCTGGTCTTACTTTAGTTTCTCTTAAATCAAACAAACAAAATTGGGATTTGGGAGACAAAATACCACAAGGTGGCATGCTGTGCGGCATCAGGGCTTTGAAAAAACCTATCGTAATTCCTGTGTCAAGCAAAAAGGCAATTATTGAGAGGCAAAGAAGTGGTAGATAGTTTTTAATCGACCAGGGTAGATAACAATCAGTCACTGCCTTTATCTTGTAGTGGCCATTTCATTGACCGATAGTTAGATCCTTTCAGTCACTGCTTTCATCCTTGCTTGGAGCGAACTTATAGTAAAAATATGTGGTTTATTTTGTTGGAAATAAAGCACAGCTTTGTTCTACAAATTAACGAGTGATGAAAACAGAAAATTCAACAATTGTTTAATTGAAGAAAAGCTTTTGTGATTTATTAACTCAGTGGAACTTTAGGATAAAAATAAATCATTTAGTTTTTTCGAAAATTTTTGAAATGTCTTTCTAAGGAACCAAAACTTAGCAAATTTGCTCCACAATTTACCGTTACAAAATATAGTCTAACATTAGGAGTCAAACCAGTACTAAAATAATGCTCTTATTATTGGTGTAAAAATCTTAGGGAGGACATAAAAAATAATATTAAAATATTTTTGAAACAAAACTCGCACATCGAAGTCACACAGATTTGTTCGACCCTTAATTTCGAAAACACCCAATTTAGGAGGCAAATACTATAAGATTCTTCAAAATATGCGATTACAGGCTGAAGAATCGCACGTACATTTTGCCTATTTTGGAAGACTTTATGGAAAAATTACCAAATCATATAAGTTTAATCATTTTTCCCTGAAATGGATTTTCGTAATAAATTTCATGTTTAAAGGAACCGAAAAAACCTAGAATAACACTTTTGGGTATTTTATTAAATTCTTTTCCTGCAGCTCACGATAATGTCCAAATATCCCTAGATTGACAGAGAACATGAGGTGCTTACTTATTTCGTTCACAGTTGATATTCATGCTCAAAGATTAGTTCATGGCTTACCTGTTACATTTGTTTGATAGACCGTCCCTGCCGTGACATTTGCTGTTGACGCGCTCAACGTTGTTTCAGCAGTTGATATCGAAGCAACTTCTGCAGTGACAACTGTTTCACCTGCTGCTATGTCAGCCTGATTAGCTGTTACTGCGATGTTCTCAGCTTGCTCGATCTGAAGCTCATTAACGTGAGAGTCACTGATGTTCGATTCTGAAATGTTGAATAAAATCTTAATAAACCGGAAGAATGCTACAAGTATACCTGAATGTTGTCATCAACATCATGAGAGTTCGCATGTCAAACACCTGGTGTTCGAGTCCTGGTGAGTCCGGTACGTGAATCCACACTCACCATTCAACCCAACGTAGTGAATGCAAGTTTGGAATGCAAACAATATAAGGCGCACATGAAGTCGTAAAGCACGGCACCTACCGTTAAGTTGGCTCTCATATGTCTGATATTTTTATGAAGAAAATTTGATAAGATTTCCCACGGAAATGTTTAATTTAAAATAAAATCCCTATTTTTATTTTAAACTTTTTTTGTACGGGCAGTTTTTGAATTCTTTTTCTCAAAATGTATAAGATTTTGGAGCCATCATCACACTAAGTGGCATGCTGTGTGGCATTAGAATACCTTATCGTACTTCCTTATGTCGCAAAAGAAAATAAATAAGAAGCAAAGAAGTGGTAGATAGTTTTTCTTCGCCCAGGGCAGATATGACTCACTCACTGCACTTTGCCATGGTGATTTAATTCTGTATGGGGAGTTTTGTGCTTAAAGGACTGGCACTTTATCTTGTGGTAGCCATCTGTGTGATGGTTAGTTAGCTCCTCTACGTACTTCTTTCATCCTTGTTTAGAGCGAAAATGCTGTTTATTTTGTTAGAAATGCCAAAATTTTAGGTAAATTTGATTTGAATGTCTTCCCTCATCATAATTCCATTTTTAATATTTTTGTTGGAAAAATATTCCCTTATCAGTTGCACTCGTATGATGCTAGACCACACCAGTGTTACGCTAGTCCACACTCTTGGACGCATTTGCATGTTCAACCGTTACATTTGGTGTAACTTTGGCTGGTCTTACTTTAGTTTCTCTTAAATCAAACAAACAAAATTGGGATTTGGGAGCCAAAATACCACAAGGTGGCATGCTGTGCGGCTCCAGGGCTTTAAAAAAACGATCGTATTTCTTGTGTCACGCAAAAAGGCTATTAATAAGAAGAAAAAGAAGGGGTATACAGTTTTTCATCGCCCAGGGTAGATATCACTCCCTCATTGCACTTTATGTTGTAGTAGCCATTTCATTGACCGATAGTTAGATCCTTTTAGGCACTGTTTTCATCCTTGCTTGGAGCGAACTTATAGTAAAAAATATGTGGTTTATTTTGTTGGAAATAAAGCACAGCTTTGTTCTACAAATTAGCGAGTGATGAAAATAGAAAATTCAACAATTGTTAAATTGAATAAAAGCTTTTGTGACTTATTAACTCAGTGGAACTTTAGGATAAAAATAAATAATTTAGTTTTTTCGAAAATTTTTAAAATGTCTTTTTAAGGAACCAGAACTTAGCAAATTTGCTCCACAATTTACCGTTACAAAATATAGTCTAACGTTAAGAGCCATACCAGTACGAAAATAATCCTCTTATTATTGGTGTAAAAATCTTAGGGAGGACATAAAAATAATATTAAAATATTTTTGAAACAAAACTCGCACATAAAGGTCAAACAGATTTTTTCGGCCCTTATTTTCGAAAAATATCTCATTTTGGGTGCCAATGGTGGGCGCGATGGCCTAGTGGTTAAACATGTTGGCATCGCAGGTTGAAGATCTCAGGTTCGAGCCCCGGTGAGTCCGGCTCGCTTATCCACGCCCACCACTCAACCCAAGGGGTAATAACTTGGGTAGGCTAAGCCGAACAGGAAAAAATCATATCTTTCCAGTAATTGTAACCCTGTCCGCCTATAAGTGGCCGCTGTTACAGGGCCTTGGACAGGGTGACCCACTCAAAGAAGCGGCTATATAAAAAAAACACTATAAGACTCTGAATAATATGTGATTGCACGCTAAAAACGCACAAAAATTTTGCCCATTTTGAAAAGCTTTCAGTTAAAATTACAAAATCCTATAATTTTATTCATTTTTCCTTGAAATGGTTTTTGGGATTAAATTTCATATTTAAAGGAAGCTAAAAAACATAGAATAACACTTTTAGTTATTTTATTAAATTCTTTTCCTGCACCAAAAGCTATCAAAAATAATGATGAACTATTTTGTATCCAATCTTATCAAAATCGCTCACCGGCGAATCCATCGAAAGAAATCCTCCATTTCTGGATTTTTGAAGATGAAAAACACTTAAAACTTCTTAGTTTTTTGCTTAAAAGCTTAGGAAACGTACAGTATAAGTCATGAGAAAGAATTACCAGTTTATCATAGGCAGATTTTATTGTTGGTTGGAAATGAGAACAAATCATTCAAAGTCCCCCGGTTTTAAGTATCCTAGAAGCTGAGCTTGTCCTATTATCGCTTTTCCAAAAAATTATACATAAAATCCAAATTTCAGCGGGCGCGATGGCCTAGTGGTTAAACATGTTTGCATCGTATGTTGAAGATTTCGGGTTCGAGCCCCAGCGAGGCTCCCTTATCCATGCCCACCACTCAACCCAGGGTGTAATAACTTGGGTAGGCTAAGCAGAACAGGAAAAGATTACTCTTTCCAGTAATTGCAACCCTGTCCGCCTATGAGTGGCCGCTGTTACAGGGCCTTGGACAGGGTGATCCAATCTACACAGTGGCTATAAAACAAAAAAGGATAAAGGATAAAAAATTAAAGGATCAAAAATCGGGTGAGATATTAGCTATGGAGGGAAAATTTGCCCACATTCCCATGCGCACATAAAAGTTGTCCAAGTGTGAAATCAGCCATTTTTGTCAGTATTTTGGTGCAACCATTTTGAATCTTTTTATTGGCACAAGATGTATCACTATTGTATGAACATCAATAGAACGGTTGATGATGTGAAATCTGGCATCAGCATACCGAAAACAGCGAATGGGGCATTCGGCGGGAATAATAATAGGGTGAGTCATGTTAATATCCAAATATCGCTAAATTCACAGAGAACATGAGGTGCTTACTTATTTCGTTCAAAATTGATATTCATGCTCAAAGCATATAAGTTCATGGCTTACCTGTTACATTTGTTTGATAGACAGTCCCTGCCGTGACATTTGCTGTTGACGCGCTCAACGTTGTTTCAGCAGTTGATATCGAAGCAACTTCTGCAGTGACAACTGTTTCACCTGATGCTATGTCAGCCTGATTAGCTGTTACTGTGATGTTCTTAGCTTTCTCGATCTGAAGCTCATTAACATGAGAGTCACTGATGTTCGATTCTGAAATGTTGAATAGAATTTTAATAAACCTGAAGAATGCTACAAGTATACCTGAATGTTGTTATCAACATCATGACATTTCGCATGTCAAACACCTTGTGTTCGAGTCCTGGTGAGTCCGGTTCGTGAATCTACTCTCACCATTCAACCCAACGTAGTGAATGGAAGTTTGGAATGCAAACAATATAAGGCGCACATGAAGTCGTAAACTACACCACCTAGTGTTGAGTTGGCTCTCACTTGTTAAATTTTTTTATCAAGGAAATTTTATTAGATTTCCAACAAAAGTTTTCATTTAAAATAAAATACCAATTTTTATTTTAAAATTTTTAGGTGCCATGAGTTTTTGAATTATTTTTCTCAAAATATAAAAGATTTTGGAGCCAACATCACACTAAGTGGCATGCTGTGCGGCATTAGAATACCCTATCGTACTTCCTGTGTGCCGCAAAAGAAAATAAATAAGAAGCAAAGAAATGGCAGATAGTTCTTCATCGCCCAGGGTAGATATCACTCACTCACTGCACTTTGCCTTGATGATTTAATTCTGTATGGGATGTTTTCTGCTTAAAGTGCTGCACTTCATCTTGTGGTAGCTATCTGTGTGATGGTTAGTTAGCTCCTCTACGCACTTCTTTCATCCTTGCTTAGAGCGAATATGCTGTTTATTTTGATGGAAATACCAAAATTTTAGGTAAATTTGATTTGAATGCCTTCCCTCATCATCATTCCATTTTTAATATTTTTGTTGGAAAAATATTCCCTTATCAGTTGCACTCGTATGATGCTAGACCACACCAGCGTTATGCTAGTCCACACTCTTGGACGCATTTGCATGTTCAACCGTTACATTTAGTGTAACTTTGGCTGGTCTTACTTCAGTTTCTCTTAAATCAAACAAACAAAATTAGGATTTGGGAGACAAAATACCACAAGGTGGCATGCTGTGCGGCATCAGGGCTTTGAAAAAACCTATCGTAATTCCTGCGTCAAGCAAAAAGGCAATTATTGAGAGGCAAAGAAGTGGTAGATAGTTTTTAATCGACCAGGGTAGATAACAATGAGTCACTGCCTTTATCTTGTAGTGGCCATTTCATTGACCGATAGTTAGAACCTTTCAGTCACTGCTTTCATCCTTGCTTGGAGCGAACTTATAGTAAAAATATGTGGTTTATTTTGTTGGAAATAAAGCGCAGCTTTGTTCTACAAATTAACGAGTGATGAAAACAGAAAATTCAACAATTGCTTAATTGAAGAAAAGCTTTTGTGATTTATTAACTCAGTGGAACTTTAGGATAAAAATAAATCATTTAGTTTTTTCGAAAATTTTTGAAATGTCTTTCTAAGGAACCAAAACTTAGCAAATTTGCTCCACAATTTACCGTTACAAAATATAGTCTAACGTTAGGAGTCAAACCAGTACTAAAATAATGCTCTTATTATTGGTGTAAAAATCTTAGGGAGGACATAAAAAATAATATTAAAATATTTTTGAAACAAAACTCGCACATCGAAGTAACACAGATTTGTTCGACCCTTAATTTCGAAAACACCCAATTTAGGAGGCAAATACTATAAGATTCTTCAAAATATGCGATTACAGGCTGAAGAATCGCACGGACATTTTGCCTATTTTGGAAGAGTTTATGGAAAAATTACCAAATCATATAATTTTAATCATTTTTCCCTGAAATGGATTTTCGTAATAAATTTCATGTTTAAAGGAACCGAAAAAACCTAGAATAACACTTTTGGGTATTTTATTAAATTCATTTCCTGCAGCTCACGATAATGTCCAAATATCCCTAGATTGACAGAGAACATGAGGTGCTTACTTATTTCGTTCACAGTTGATATTCATGCTCAAAGATTAGTTCATGGCTTACCTGTTACATTTGTTTGATAGACCGTCCCTGCCGTGACATTTGCTGTTGATGCGCTCAACGTTGTTTCAGCAGTTGATACCGAAGCAACTTCTGCAGTGACAACTGTTTCACCTGATGCTATGTCAGCCTGATTAGCTGTTACTGCGATGTTCTCAGCTTGCTCGATCTGAAGCTCATTAACGTGAGAGTCACTGATGTTCGATTCTGAAATGTTGAATAAAATCTTAATAAACCGGAAGAATGCTACAAGTATACCTGAATGTTGTCATCAACATCATGAGAGTTCGCATGTCAAACACCTGGTGTTCGAGTCCTGGTGAGTCCGGTTCGTGAATCCACTCTCACCATTCAACCCAACGTAGTGAATGCAAGTTTGGAGTGCAAACAATATAAGGCGCACATGAAGTCGTAAAGCACGGCACCTACCGTTAAGTTGGCTCTCATATGTTTGATATTTTTATCAAGGAAATTTGATAAGATTTCCCACGAAAGTGTTAATTTAAAATAAAATCCCTATTTTTATTTTAAACTTTTTTTGTACGGGCAGTTTTTGAATTCTTTTTCTCAAAATGTATAAGATTTTGGAGCCAACATCACACTAAGTGGCATGCTGTGTGGCATTAGAATACCTTATCGTACTTCCTTATGTCGCAAAAGAAAATAAATAAGAAGTAAAGAAGTGGTAGATAGTTTTTCTTCGCCCAGGGCAGATATGACTCACTCACTGCACTTTGCCATGGTGATTTAATTCTGTATGGGGAGTTTTGTGCTTAAAGGACTGGCACTTTATCTTGTGGTAGCCATCTGTGTGATGGTTAGTTAGCTCCTCTACGCACTTCTTTCATCCTTGTTTAGAGCGAAAATGCTGTTTATTTTGTTAGAAATGCCAAAATTTTAGGTAAATTTGATTTGAATGTCTTCCCTCATCATAATTCCATTTTTAATATTTTTGTTGGAAAAATATTCCCTTATCAGTTGCACTCGTATGATGCTAGACCACACCAGTGTTACGCTAGTCCACACTCTTGGACGCATTTGCATGTTCAACCTTTACATTTGGTGTAACTTTGGCTGGTCTTACTTTAGTTTCTCTTAAATTGAACAAACAAAATTGGGATTTGGGAGCCAAAATAACACTAGGTGGCATGCTGTGCGGCTTCAGGGCTTTAAAAAAACGATCGTATTTCTTGTGTCACGCAAAAAGGCTATTAATAAGAAGAAAAAGAAGGGGTATACAGTTTTTCATCGCCCAGGGTAGATATCACTCCCTCATTGCACTTTATGTTGTAGTAGCCATTTCATTGACCGATAGTTAGATCCTTTTAGGCACTGCTTTCATCCTTGCTTGGAGCGAACTTATAGAAAAAAAATATGTGGTTTATTTTGTTGAAAATAAAGCACAGCTTTGTTCTACAAATTAACGAGTGATGAAAACAGAAAAATCAACAATTGTTTAATTGAACAATATCTTTTGTGACTTATTAACTCAGTGGAACTTTAGGATAAAAATAAATCATTTAGTTTTTTCGAAAATTTTTGAAATGTCTTTTTAAGGAACCAGAATTTAGCAAATTTGCTCCACAATTTACCGTTACAAAATATAGTCTAACGTCAGGACCCATACCAGTACTAAAATAATCCTCTTATTATTGGTGTAAAAATCTTAGGGAGGACATAAAAAATAATATTAAAATATTTTTGAAACAAAACTCGCACATCAAGGTCAAACAGATTTTTTCGGCCCTTATTTTCGAAAAATATCTCATTTTGGGTGTCAATGGTGGCGCGATGGCCTAGTGGTTAAACATGTCGGCATCGCAGGTTGAAGATCTCGGGTTCGAGCCCCGGCGAGTCCGGCTCGCTTATCCATGCCCACCACTCAACCCAAGGGGTAATAACTTGGGTAGGCTAAGCCGAACAGGAAAAAATCATATCTTTCCAGTAATTGTAACCCTGTCCGCCTATAAGTGGCCGCTGTTACAGGGCCTTGGACAGGGTGACCCACTCAAAGAAGTGGCTATATAAAAAAAAACACTATAAGACTCTGAATAATATGTGATTGCACGCTAAAAACGCACAAAAATTTTGCCCATTTTGAAAAGCTTTCAGTTAAAATTACAAAATCCTATAATTTTATTCATTTTTCCTTGAAATGGTTTTTGGGATTAAATTTCATATTTAAAGGAAGCTAAAAAACATAGAATAACACTTTTAGTTATTTTATTAAATTCTTTTCCTGCACCAAAAGCTATCAAAAATAATGATGAACTATTTTGTATCCAATCTTATCAAAATCGCTCACCGGCGAATCCATCGAAAGAAATCCTACATTTCTGGATTTTTGAAGATGAAAAACACTTAAAACTTCTTGGTTTTTTGCTTAAAAGCTTAGGAAACGTACAGTATAAGTCATGAGAAAGAATTACCAGTTTATCATAGGCAGATTTTATTGTTGGTTGGAAATGAGAAAAAATCATTCAAAGTCCCCCGGTTTTAAGTATCCTAGAAGCTGAGCTTGTCCTATTATCGCTTTTCCAAAAAATTATACATAAAATCCAAATTTCAGCGGGCGCGATGGCCTAGTGGTTAAACATGTTTGCATCGTATGTTGAAGATTTCGGGTTCGAGCCCCAGCGAGGCCGGCTCCCTTATCCATGCCCACCACTCAACCCAGGGTGTAATAACTTGGGTAAGCTAAGCAGAACAGGAAAAGATTACTCTTTCCAGTAATTGCAACCCTGTCCGCCTATGAGTGGCCGCTGTTACAGGGCCTTGGACAGGGTGATCCAATCTACACAGTGGCTATAAAACAAAAAAGGATAAAGGATAAAAAATTAAAGGATAAAAAATCGGGTGAGATATTAGCTATGGAGGGAAATATTGCCCACATTCCCATGCGCACATAAAAGTTGTCCAAGTGTGAAATCAGCCATTTTTGTCAGTATTTTGGTTCAACCATTTTGAATCTTTTTAATGGCACAAGATGTATCACTATTGTATGAACATTAATAGAGCGGTTGATGATGTAAAATCTGGCAACAGCAAACCGAAAACAGCGAGTAGGAAAATCGGCGAGAATCGATAATAGGGTAAGTCATGTTAATATGCAAGTGCACGAAAACTTTGCCTATTTTGGAGAACTTTCAGTTAAAATTACGAAATCATATAAATTTATTTATTTTTCCCTGAAATGGTTTTTCGGATCAAATTTCATGTACAGTTTTAGTCACGAGAAAGAATTACGCGATTTCGCATAGGCAGATTTTTTGTCAGTATTTTGGTTCAACCATTTTGAATCTTTTTATTGGCACAAGATGTATCACTATTGTATGAACATCAATAGAGCGGTTGATGATGTGAAATCTGGCATCAGCAAACCGAAAACAGCGAATGGGGCAATGGCGGGAATAATAATAGGGTGAGTCATGTTAATATCCAAATATCCCTAAATTCACAGAGAACATGAGGTGCTTACTTATTTCGTTCAAAGTTGATATTCATGCTCAAAGCATATAAGTTCATGGCTTACCTGTTACATTTGTTTGATAGACAGTCCCTGCCGTGACATTTGCTGTTGACGCGCTCAACGTTGTTTCAGCAGTTGATATCGAAGCAACTTCTGCAGTGACAACTGTTTCACCTGCTGCTATGTCAGCCTGATTAGCTGTTACTGCGATGTACTCAGCTTGCTCGATCTGAAGCTCATTAACGTGAGAGTCACTGATGTTCGATTCTGAAATGTTGAATAGAATCTTAATAAACCTGAAGAATGCTACAAGTATACCTGAATGTTGTTATCAACATCATGACAGTTCGCATGTCAAACACCTTGTGTTCGAGTCCTGGTGAGTCCGGTTCGTGAATCCACTCTCACCATTCAACCCAACGTAGTGAATGCAAGTTTGGAATGCAAACAATATAAGGCGCACATGAAGTCGTAAACTACACCACCTAGTGTTGAGTTGGCTCTCACTTGTTAAATATTTTTATCAAGGAAATTTTATTAGATTTCCAACAAAAGTTTTCATTTAAAATAAAATACCAATTTTTATTTTAAAATTTTTAGGTGCCATGGGTTTTTGAATTATTTTTCTTAAAATATAAAAGATTTTGGAGCCAACATCACACTAAGTGGCATGCTGTGCGGCATTAGAATACCCTGTCGTACTTCCTGTGTGCTGCAGAAGAAAATAAATAAGAAGCAAAGAAGTGGTAGATAGTTCTTCATCGCCCAGGGTAGATATGACTCACTCACTGCACTTTGCCATGGTGATTTAATTCTGTATGGGATGTTTTCTGCTTAAAGTGCTGCCCTTTATCTTGTGGTAGCCATCTGTGTGACCGTTAGTTAGCTCCTCTACGCACTTCTTTCATCCTTGCTTAGAGCGAATATGCTGTTTATTTTGTTAGAAATACCAAAATTTAAGGTAAATTTGATTTGAATGTCTTCCCTCATCATCATTCCATTTTTAATATTTTTGTTGGAAAAATATTCCCTTATCAGTTGCACTCGTATGATGCTAGACCACACCAGCGTTACGCTAGTCCACACTCTTGGACGCATTTGCATGTTCAACCGTTACATTTGGTGTAACTTTTGCTGGTCTTACTTTACTTTCTCTTAAATTAAACAAACAAAATTGGGATTTGGGAGCCAAAATAACACTAGGTGGCATGCTGTGCGGCTCCAGGGCTTTAGAAAAACCTATCGTATTTCTTGTGTCAAGCAAAAAGACTATTAATAAGAAGCAAAGAAGTGGTATACAGTTTTTCATCGCCCAGGGTAGATATCACTCCCTCATTGCACTTTATGTTGTGATAGCCATTTCATTGACCGATAGTTAGATCCTTTTAGGCACTGCTTTCATCCTTGCTTGGAGCGAACTTATAGAAAAAAATATGTGGTTTATTTTGTTGGAAATAAAGCACAGCTTTGTTCTACAAATTAACGAGTGATGAAAACAGAAAAATCAACAATTGTTTAATTGAATAAAAGCTTTTGTGACTTATTAACTCAGTGGAAGTTTAGGATAAAAATAAATCATTTAGTTTTTTCGAAAATTTTTGAAATGTCTTTTTAAGGAACCAGAATTTAGCAAATTTGCTCCACAATTTACTGTTACAAAACATAGTCTAACGTCAGGAGCCATACCAGTACGAAAATAATCCTCTTATTATTGGTGTAAAAATCTTAGGGAGGACATAAAAAATAATATTAAAATATTTTTGAAACAAAACTCGCACATCGAAGTCACACAGATTTTTTTCGACCCTTAATTTCGAAAACACCCCATTTAGGAGGCAAATACTATAAGATTCTTCAAAATATGTGATTACAGGCTGAAGAATCGCACGGACATTTTGCGTATTTTGGAAGACTTTATGGAAAAATTACCAAATCATATAATTTTAATCATTTTTCCCAGATATGGATTTTCGTGATAAATTTCATGTTTAAAGGAACCGAAAAAAACCTAGAATAACACTTTTGGTTATTTTATTAAATTCTTTTCCTGCAACTCACGATAATGTCCAAATATCCCTAGATTGACAGAGAACATGAGGTGCTTACTTATTTCGTTCAAAATTGATATTCGTGCTCAAAGCATATTAGTTCATGGCTTACCTGTTACATTTGTTTGATAGACAGTCCCTGCCGTGACATTTGCTGTTGACGCGCTCAACGTTGTTTCAGCAGTTGATATCGAAGCAACTTCTGCAGTGACAACTGTTTCACCTGCTGCTATGTCAGCCTGATTAGCTGTTACTGCGATGTTCTCAGCTTGCTCGATCTGAAGCTCATTAACGTGAGAGTCGCTGATGTTCGATTCTGAAATGTTGAATAAAATCTCATTAAACCTGAAGAATGCTACAAGTATACCTCAATGCTGTCATTAACATCATGACAGTTCGCATGTCAAACACCTTGTGTTCGAGACCTGGTGAGTCCGGTTCGTGAATCCACTCTCACCATTCAACCCAACGTAGTGAATGCAAGTTAGGAATGCAAACAATATAAGGCGCACATGAAGTCGTAAACTACACCACCTAGTGTTGAGTTGGATCTCACTTGTTAAATATTTTAATCACGGAAATTTTATAAGCTTTCCAACAAAAGTATTTAAAATAAAATTCTGATGGAATAAAGACATGCAAACTGCCCTCGAAATTATCATAAATTTAAGGCAATTTTGCAGGTCTTTCGACAATTAGTATTTTATTTTAGAATTTTTGGGTACCGGTAATTATGGAATTATCTTTTTAAAAATATAGAATATTAGGGAGCCAAAATAACACTAGGCGGCATGCCGTGCGACTTTAGAATAACCGATCGTATTTCTTGTGTTCCGCAAAAAGACAATTAATGAGAAGCAAAGAAGTGGTAGATAGATTTTTATCGCCCAGGGCAGATATCACTCACTCACTTCACAATGGCACTTTAGTTTTGTATGGGATGGGATTTGAGTGATTGATAGTTAGATTCTTTTAGGCACTGTTTTCATCCTTACTTGGAGCGAACTTACAGAAAAAAATATGTGGTTTATTTTGTTAGGAATAAAGCAAAGCTTGGTTCTGCAAATAAGCGAGTGATAAAATAGAAAATTCAACAATTGTTAAATTGAAGAATATCTTTTGTGATTTATTAGCTCTGTGGAACTTTAGGATAAAAGTTATTTATTTAGTCTATTTCACAATTTTTGAAAAATTGTGCTAAATAACCAGAACTTAGCAAATTTGTTACAAAATGCTTTAAAATTTACCGTTACACAATATAGTCTAACGTTAAGAGTCATACCAGTATGAAAATAATGCTCTTATTATTGTTATGAAAATTTCAGGAAGAACATAAAAAAATTTTAAAATATTTTTGTAACAAAATTCGCACATCGAAATCACAACTGAATTTTTTCGACTCTTATTTTCGAAAAATACATTATGTTGAAGAGAAATACTATAAGACTCTGTATAATTTGCGATTACACGCTAAAAACGCACGAAAACTTTGCCTTTTTTGGAGAACTTTCAGTTAAAATTACGAAATCTTATAAATTTATTTATTTTTCCCTGAAATGGTTTTTAGGATCAAATTTCATGTACAGTATTAGTCACGAGAAAGAATTACGCGATTTAGCATAGGCAGATTTTTTGTTGGCTGGAAAGGAGGAAATATCTTTCAAAGTCACCCGGCTTTACAATATTCTCCAAGTTGCTCCGTTTTAAAATTGTCCTATTATCGTCACTCAAAAAGTATACTTAAAATCTATAGTTAATTTAAGTTAATGTTTTCAGAGGCTTAATTTGCCAAAACTCCTGTGCGCACATAAAAGTTAGCCAAGTGTGAAATCAGCAATCTTTGTCAGTATTTTGGTGCAACCATTTTGAATCTTTTTAATGGCACAAGATGTATCACTATTGTATGAACATCAATAGAACGGTTGATGATGTAAAATCTGGCATCAGCAAACCGAAAACAGCGAATGGGGCAATGGCGGGAATAATAATAGGGTAAGGCATGTTAATATCCAAATATCGCTAAATTGACAGAGAACATGAGGTGCTTACTTATTTCGTTCAAAATTGATATTCGTGCTCAAAGCATATTAGTTCATGGCTTACCTGTTACATTTGTTTGATAGACAGTCCCTGCCGTGACATTTGCTGTTGACGCGCTCAACGTTGCTTCAGCAGTTGATATCGAAGCAACTTCTGCAGTGACAACTGCTTCACCTGATGCTATGTCAGCCTGATTAGCTGTTACTGCGATGTTCTCAGCTTGCTCGATCTGAAGCTCATTAACATGAGAGTCACTGATGTTCGATTCTGAAATGTTGAATAAAATCTTAATAAACCTGAAGAATGCTACAAGTATACCTGAATGTTGTCATCAACATCATGACAGTTCGCATGTCAAACACCTTGTGTTCGAGTCCTGGTGAGTCCGGTTCGTGAATCCACTCTCACCATTCAACCCAACGTAGTGAATGCAAGTTTGGAATGCAAACAATATAAGGCGCACACGAAGTCGTAAGCTACACCACCTAGTGTTGAGTTGGCTCTCACTTGTTAAATTTTTTTATCAAGGAAATTTTATTAGATTTCCAACAAAAGTTTTCATTTTAAAATTTTTAGGTGCCGTGAGTTTTTGAATTATTTTTCTTAAAATATAAAAGATTTTGGAGCCAACATCACACTAAGTGGCATGCTGTGCGGCATTAGAATACCCTATCGTACTTCCTGCGTGCCGCAAAAAAAATAAATAAGAAGCAAAGAAGTGGTAGATAGTTCTTCATCGCCCAGGGTAGATATGACTCACTCACTGCACTTTGCCATGGTGATTTAATTCTGTATGGGATGTTTTCTGCTTAAAGTGCTGCCCTTTATCTTGTGGTATCCATCTGTGTGACCGTTAGTTAGCTCCTCTACGCACTTCTTTCATCCTTGCTTAGAGCGAATATGCTGTTTATTTTGATAGAAATACCAAAATTTAAGGTAAATTTGATTTGAATGTCTTCCCTCATCATCATTCCATTTTTAATATTTTTGTTGGAAAAATATTCCCTAATCAGTTGCACTCGTATGATGCTAGACCACACCAGCGTTACGCTAGTCCACACTCTTGGACGCATTTGCATGTTCAACCGTTACATTTGGTGTAACTTACTGGCTGGTCTTACTTTAGTTTCTCTTAAATTAAACAAACAAAATTGGGATTTGGGAGCCAAAATAACACTAGGTGGAATTTTGTGCGGCTCCAGGGCTTCAGAAAAACCTATCGTATTTCTTGTGTCAAGCAAAAAGACTATTAATAAGAAGCAAAGAAGGGGTATACAGTTTTTCATCGCCCAGGGTAGATATCACTCCCTCATTGCACTTTATGTTGTGATAGCCATTTCATTGACCGATAGTTAGATCCTTTTAGGCACTGCTTTCATCCTTGCTTGGAGCGAACTTATAGAAAAAAAATATGTGGTTTATTTTGTTGGAAATAAAGCACAGCTTTGTTCTGCAAATTAACGAGTGATAAAAATATAAAAATTCAACAATTGTCAAATTGAATAAAAGCTTTTGTAACTTATTAACTCAGTGGAACTTTAGGATAAAAATAAATCATTTAGTTTTTTCGAAAATTTTTGAAATGTCTTTTTAAGGAACCAGAACTTAGCAAATTTGCTCCACAATTTACCGTTACAAAACATAGTCTAACGTCAGGAGCCATACCAGTACGAAAATAATCCTCTTATTATTGGTGTAAAAATCTTAGGGAGAACATAAAAAATAAAATTAAAATATTTTTGAAACAAAACTCGCACATCGAAGTCACACAGATTTGTTCGACCCTTAATTTCGAAAACACCCAATTTAGGAGGCAAATACTATAAGATTCTTCAAAATATGCGATTACAGGCTAAAGAAACGCACGGACATTTTGCCTATTTTGGAAGACTTTATGGAAAAATTACCAAATCATATAATTTTAATCATTTTTCCCAGAAATGGATTTTCGTGATAAATTTCATGTTTAAAGGAACCGAAAAAAACCTAGAATAACACTTTTGGGTATTTTATTAAATTCTTTTCCTGCAACTCACGATAATGTCCAAATATCCCTAGATTGACAGAGAACATGAGGTGCTTACTTATTTCGTTCAAAGTCTATATTCGTGCTCAAAGCATATTAGTTCATGGCTTACCTGTTACATTTGTTTGGTAGACAGTCCCTGCCGTGACATTTGCTGTTGACGCGCTCAACGTTGTTTCAGCAGTTGATATCGAAGCAACTTCTGCAGAGACAACTGTTTCACCTGCTGCTATGTCAGCCTGATTAGCTGTTACTGCGATGTTCTCAGCTTGCTCGATCTGAAGCTCATTCACGTGAGAGTCACTGATGTTCGATTCTGAAATGTTGAATAAAATCTCATTAAACCTGAAGAATGCTACAAGTATACCTGAATGTTGTCATCAACATCATGACAGTTCGCATGTCAAACACCTTGTGTTCGAGTCCTGGTGAGTCCAGTTCGTGAATCCACTCTCACCCTTCAACCCTAAGAAGTGAATGCAAGTTTGGAATGCAAACAATATAAGGCGCACATAAAGACGTAAACTACGCCACCAAGTGTTGAGTTGGCTCTCACTTGTTAAATATTTTTATCAAGGAAATTTTATAAGCTTTCCAACAAAAGTATTTAAAATAAAATTCTGATGGAATAAAGACATGCAAACTGCCCTCGAAATCATCATAAATTTTAGGCAATTTTGCAGGTCTTTCGACAATCAGTATTTTATTTTAGAAATTTTGGGTACCGGTAATTTTGGAATTATCTTTTTAAAAATATAGAATATTAGGGAGCCAAAATAACACTAGGCGGCATGCCGTGCGACTTTAGAATAACCGATCGTATTTCTTGTGTTCCGCAAAAAGGCAATTAATGAGAAGCAAAGAAGTGGTAGATAGATTTTTATCGCCCAGGGCAGATATCACTCACTCACTTCACAATGGCACTTTAGTTTTGTATGGGATGGGATTTGAGTGATTGATAGTTAGATTCTTTTAGGCACTGTTTTCATCCTTGCTTGGAGCGAACTTACAGAAAAAAATAAGTGGTTTATTTTGTTAGGAATAAAGCAAAGCTTGGTTCTGCAAATAAGCGAGTGATAAAATAGAAAATTCAACAATTGTTAAATTAAAGAATATCTTTTGTGATTTATTAGCTCAGTGGAACTTTAGGATAAAAGTTATTTATTTAGTCTATTCTACAATTTTTGAAAAATTGTGCTAAATAACCAGAACTTAGCAAATTTGCTACAAAATGCTTCAAAATTTACCGTTACACAATATAGTCTAACGTTAGGAGTCATCCCAGTATGAAAATAATGCTCTTATTATTGTTGTGAAAATTTCAGGAAGAACATAAAAAAATTAAAATATTTTTGTAACAAAACTCGCACATCGAAATCATAACTGAATTTTTTCGACCCTTATTTTCGAAAAATACATTATTTTGAGAAGAAATACTATAAGACTCTGTATAATTTGCGATTACACGCTAAAATCGCACGAAAACTTTGCCTATTTTGGAGAACTTTCAGTTAAAATTACGAAATAATATAAATTTATTTATTTTTCACAGAAATCGTTTTTAGGATCAAATTTCATGTACAATATTAGTCACGAGAAAGAATTACGCGATTTAGCATAGGCAGATTTTTTGTTGGCTGGAAAGGAGGAAATATCTTTCAAAGTCGCCCGGCATTACGATATTCTCAAAGTTGCTCCATTTTAAAATTGTCCTATTATCGTCACTCAAAAAGTATACTTAAAATCTATAGTCAATTTAAGTTAATGTTTTCAGAGGCTTAATTTGCCAAAACTCCTGTGCGCACATAAAAGTTAGCCAAGTGTGAAATCAGACATTTTTGTCAGTATTTTGGTGCAACCATTTTGAATCTTATTAATGGCACAAGATGTATCACTATTGTATAAACATTAATAGAGCGGTTGATGATGTAAAGTCTGGCATCAGCAAACCGAAAACAGCGAATGTTCGGCAGGAATAATAAGAGGGTAAGTCATGTTAATATCCAAATATCGCTAAATTGACAGAGAACATGAGGTGCTTACTTATTTCGTTGAAAGTCGATATTCGTGCTCAAAGCATATTAATTCATGGCTTACCTGTTACATTTGTTTGATAGACAGTCCCTGCCGTGACGTTTGCTGTTGACGCGCTCAACGTTGTTTCAGCAGTTGAAATCGAAGCAACTTCTGCAGTGACAACTGTTTTATCTGCTGCTATGTCAGCCTGATTAGCTGTTACTGCGATATTCTCAGCTTGCTCGATCTGAAGCTCATTAACGTGAGAGTCACTGATGTTTGATTCTGAATTGTTGAATAAAATCTTAATAAACCTGAAGAATGTTAAAAGTATACCTCAATGCTGTCATTAACATCATGACAGTTCGCATGTCAAACACCTTGTGTTCGAGTCCTGATGAGTCCGGTTCGTGAATCCACTCTCACCATTCAACCCAACGTAGTGAATGCAAGTTTGGAATGCAAACAATATAAGGCGCACATAAAAACGTAAACTACGCCACCAAGTGTTGAGTTGGCTCTCACTTGTTAAATATTTTTATCAAGAAAATTTTATAAGCTTTCCACCAAAAGTATTTAAAATAAAATTCTGATGAAATAAAGACATGCAAACAGCCCTCCAAACTATCATAAATTTAAGGCAATTATGCAGGTCTTGCTACAATCAGTATTTTATTTTAGAATTTTTGGGTACCGCTAATTTTGGAATTATCTTTTTAAAGATATAGAATATTAGGGAGCCAAAATAACACTAGGTGGCATGCCGTGAGGCTTTAGAATAACCGATCGTATTTCTTGTGTTCCGCAAAAAGGCAATTTATGAGAAGCAAAAAAGTGGTGGATAGAGTTTTACCGCCCAGGGCAGATATCACTCACTCACTTCACCATGGCACTTTAGTTTTGTATGGGATGTTTTTGCTCTGAGTGCAGTTGCTGGCACTTCATCTTGTGGCAGCCATTTGAGTGATCGATAATTAGATCTTTTTAGGCACTGTTTTCATCCTTGCTTGGAGCGAACGTACAGAAAAAAAATAAGTGGTTTATTTTGTTAGGAATAAAGCAAAGCTTGGTTCTGCAAATAAGCGAGTGATAAAATAGAAAATTCAACAATTGTTAAATTGAAGAATATCTCTTGTGATTTATTAGCTCAGTGGAACTTTAGGATAAAAGTTATTTATTTAGTCTATTCTACAATTTTTAAAAAACTGTGCTAAATAACCACAACTTAGCAAATTTGCTACAAAATGCTTTAAAATTTACCGTTACACCGTTACACAATATAGTCTAACGTTAGGAGTCATACCAGTATGGAAATAATGCTCTTATTATTGTTATGAAAATTTCAGGAAGAACATAAAAGAATATTAAAATATTTTTGTAACAAAACCTGCACGTCGAAATCACAACTGAATTTTTTTGACCCTTATTTTCGAAAAATACATCATTTTGAAGAGAAATACTATAAGACTCTGTATAATTTGCGATTACACGCTAGAATCGCACGAAAACTTTGCCTTTTTTGGAGAACTTTCAGTTAAAATTACGAAATCTTATAAATTTATTTATTTTTCCCTGAAATGGTTTTTAGGATCAAATTTCATGTACAGTTTTAGTCACGAGAAAGAATTACGCGATTCAGCATAGGCAGATTTTTTGTTGGCTGGAAAGAAGGAAATATCTTTCAAAGTCGCCCGGCATTACGATATTCTCAAAGTTTCTCCATTTTAAAATTGTCCTATTATCGTCACTCAAAAAGTATACTTAAAATCTATAGTCAATTTGAGTTAATGTTTTCAAAGGCTTAATTTGCCAAAACTCCTGTGCGCACATAAAAGTTAGCCAAGCGTGAAATCAGACATTTTTGTCAGTATTTTGGTGCAACCATTTTGAATCTTTTTAATGGCACAAGATGTATCACTATTGTATAAACATTAATAGAGCGGTTGATGATGTAAAATCTGGTATCAGCAAACAGAAAACAGCGAATGTTCGGCAGGAATAATAAGAGGGTAAGTCATGTTAATATCCAAATATCGCTAAATTGACAGAGAACATGAGGTGCTTACTTATTTCGTTGAAAGTCTATATACGTGCTCAAAGCATATTAATTCATGGCTTACCTGTTACATTTGTTTGATAGACAGTCCCTGCCGTGACGTTTGCTGTTGACGCGCTCAACGTTGTTTCAGCAGTTGAAATCGAAGCAACTTCTGCAGTGACAACTGTTTTATCTGCTGCTATGTCAGCCTGATTAGCTGTTACTGCGATATTCTCAGCTTGCTCGATCTGAAGCTCATTAACGTGAGAGTCACTGATGTTCGATTCTGAATTGTTGAATAAAATCTTAATAAACCTGAAGAATGCTACAAGTATACCAGAATGTTGTCATTATCATCATGACAGTTCGCATGTCAAACACCTTGTGTTCGAGTCCTGGTGAGTCCGGTTCGTGAATCCACTCTCACCATTCAACCCAATGTAGTGAATGCAAGTTTGGGGTGCAAACAATATAAGGCGCACATAAAAACGTAAACTACGCCACCAAGTGTTGAGTTGGCTCTCACTTGTTAAATATTTTTATCAAGAAAATTTTATAAGCTTTCCAACAAAAGTATTTAAAATAAAATTCTGATGAAATAAAGACATGCAAACTGCCCTCGAAATTATCATAAATTTAAGGCAATTTTGCAGGTCTTGCTACAATCAGTATTTTATTTTAGAATTTTTGGGTACCGGTAATTTTGGAATTATCTTTTTAAAAATATAAAATATTAGGGAGCCAAAATAACAGTAGGTGGCATGCCGTGCGGCTTTAGAATAACCGATCGTATTTCTTGTGTTCCACAAAAAGGCAATTTATGAGAAGCAAAAAAGTGGTAGATAGAGTTTCACCGCCCAGGGCAGATATCACTCACTCACTTCACCATGGCACTTTAGTTTTGTATGGGATGTTTTTGCTTGGAGTGCAGTTGCTGGCACTTCATCTTGTGGCAGCCATTTGAGTGATCGATAATTAGATCATTTTAGGCACTGTTTTCATCCTTGCTTGGAGCGAACGTACAGAAAAAAATAAGTGGTTTATTTTGTTAGGAATAAAGCAAAGCTTGGTTCTGCAAATAAGCGAGTGATAAAATAGAAAATTCAACAATTGTTAAATTGAAGAATATCTTTTGTGATTTATTAGCTCAGTGGAACTTTAGGATAAAAGTTATTTATTTAGTCTATTTCACAATTTTTAAAAAACTGTGCTAAATAACCACAACTTAGCAAATTTGCTACAAAATGCTTCAAAATTTACCGTTACACAATATAGTCTAACGTTAGAAGTCATACCAGTATGAAAATAATGCTCTTATTATTGTTGTGAAAATTTCAGGAAGAACATAAAAAAATATTAAAATATTTTTGTAACAAAACTTGCACATCGAAATCACAACTGAATTTTTTCGATCCTTATTTTCGAAAAATACATTATTTTGAAGAGAAATACTATAAGACTCTGTGTAATTTGCGATTACACGCTAAAAACGCACGAAAACTTTGCCTATTTTGGAGAACTTTCAGTTGAAATTACGAAATAATATAAATTTATTTATTTTTCCCTGAAATGGTTTTTAGGATCAAATTTCATGTACAGTTTTAGTCACGAGAAAGAATTACGCGATTTAGCATAGGCAGATTTTTTGGTGGCTGGAAAGGAGGAAATATCTTTCAAAGTCGCCCGGCTTTACGATATTCTCCAAGTTGCTCCATTTTAAAATTGTCCTATTATTGTCACTCAAAAAGTATACTTAAAATCTATAGTTAATTTAAGTTAATGTTTTCAGAGGCTTAATTTGCCAAAACTCCTGTGCGCACATGAAAGTTAGCAAAGTGTGAAATCAGCCATTTTTGTCAGTATTTTGGTGCAACCATTTTGAATCTTTTTAATGGCACAAGATGTAGCACTATTGTATGAACATCAATAGAACGGTTGATGATGTAAAATCTGGCATCATCAAACCGAAAACAGTGAAGCATTCAGCGGGAATCGATAATAGGGTAAGTCATGTTAATATCCAAATATCGCTAAATTGACAGAGAACATGAGGTGCTTACTTATTTCGTTCAAAGTCGATATTCGTGCTCAAAGCATATTAGTTCATGACTTACCTGTTACATTTGTTTGATACAGTCCCTGCCGTGACATTGGCTGTTGACGCGCTCAACGTTGCTTCAGCAGTTGATATCGAAGCAACTTCTGCAGTGACAACTGTTTCACCTGCTGCTATGTCAGCCTGATTAGCTGTTACTGCGATGTTCCCAGCTTGTTCGATCTGAAGCTCATTAACATGAGAGTCACTGATGTTCGATTCTGAATTGTTGAATAAAATCTTAATAAACCTGAAGAATGCTACAAGTATACCTGAATATTGTCATCATCATCATGACATATTGTCATCATCATCATGTCAAACACCTTGTGTTCGAGTCCTGGTGAGTCCGGTTCGTGAATCCACTCTCACTATTACACCCAACGTAGTGAATGCAAGTTTGGAATGTAAACGATATAAAGACCACATGAAGTCTTAAAGCACGCCACCTAGTGTTAAGTTGGCTCTCATATGTTTAATATTGTTATCAAGGAAATTTGATAAGATTTCCCACGGGAAGTGTTTAATTTGAAATAAAATCCCTATTATTATTTAAACTTTTTTTGTACGGGAAGTTTTTGAATTATTTTTCTTAAAATATAAAAGATTTTGGAGCCAACATCACACTAAGTGGCATGCTGTGCGGCATTAGAATACCCTGTCGTACTTCCTGTGTGCTGCAGAAGAAAATAAATAAGAAGCAAAGAAGTGGTAGATAGTGTTTCTTTGCCCAGGGCAGATATGACTCACTCACTGCACTTTGCCATGGTGATTTAATTCTGTATGGGATGTTTTCTGCTTAAAGTGCTGCCCTTTATCTTGTGGTAGCCATCTGTGTGACAGTTAGTTAGCTCCTCTACGCACTTCTTTCATCCTTGCTTAGAGCGAATATGCTGTTTATTTTGTTAGAAATACCAAAATTTTAGGTAAATTTGATTTGAATGTCTTCCCTCATCATCATTCCATTTTTAATATTTTTGTTGGAAAAATGTTCCCTTATCAGTTGCACTCGTATGATGCTAGACCACAACATTGTTACGCTTGTCCACACTCTTGGACGCATTTGCATGTTTAACCTTTACATTTGGTGTAACTTTTGCTGGTCTTACTTTACTTTCTCTTAAATTAAACAAACAAAATTGGGATTTGGGAGCCAAAATAACACTAGGTGGCATGCTGTGCAGCTTCAGGGCTTTAAAAAAAAGATCGTATTTCTTGTGTCACGCAAAAAATCTATTAATAAGAAGAAAAGAAGGGGTATACAGTTTTTCATGACCCAGGGTAGATATCACTCCCTCATTGCACTTTATGTTGTGATAGCCATTTCATTGACCGATAGTTAGATTCTTTTAGGCACTGCTTTCATCCTTGCTTGGAGCGAACTTATAGAAAAAAAATATGTGGTTTATTTTGTTGGTAATAAAGCACAGGTTTGTTCTACAAATTAACGAGTGATGAAAATAGAAAATTCAACAATTGTTTAATTGAACAATATCTTTTGTGATTTATTAACTCAGTGGAACTTTAGGATAAAAATAAATCATTTAGTTTTTTCGAAAATTTTTGAAATGTCTTTTTAAGGAACCAGAACTTAGCAAATTTTCTCCACAATTTACCGTTATAAAATATAGTCTAACGTCAGGAGTCAAACCAGTACTAAAATAATCCTCTTATTATTGGTGTAAAAATCTTAAGGAGGACATAAAAAATAAAATTAAAATATTTTTGAAACAAAACTCGCTTATCGAAGTCACACAGATTTGTTCGACCCTTAATTTCGAAAACACCCAATTTAGGAGGCAAATACTATAAGATTCTTCAAAATATGTGATTACAGGCTGAAGAATCGCACGGACATTTTGCCTATTTTGGAAGACTTTATGGAAAAATTACCAAATCATATAATTTTAATCATTTTTCGCTGAAATGGATTTTCGTAATAAATTTCATGTTTAAAGGAACCGAAAAAAACCTAGAATAACACTTTTGGTTATTTTATTAAATTCTTTTCCTGCAGCTCACGATAATGTCCAAATATCCCTAGATTGACAGAAAACATGATGTGGTTACTTATTTCGTTCAAAGTCGATATTCGTGCTCAAAGATTAGTTCATGGCTTACCTGTTACATTTGTTTGATAGACAGTCCCTGCCGTGACATTTGCTGTTGACGCACTCAACGTTGTTTCAGCAGTTGATATCGAAGCAACTTCTGCAGTGACAACTGTTTCACCTGCTGCTATGTCAGCCTGATTAGCTGTTACTGCGATGTTCTCAGCTTGCTCGATCTGAAGCTCATTAACGTGAGAGTCACTGATGTTCGATTCTGAAATGTTGAGTAAAATCTTGATAAACCTGAAGAATGTTAAAAGTATACCTGAATGTTGTCATCATCATCATGACAGTTCGCATGTCAAACACCTTGTGTTCGAGTCCTGGTGAGTCCGGTTCGTGAATCCACTCTCACCCTTCAACCCTAAGAAGTGAATGCAAGTTTGGAATGCAAACAATATAAGGCGCACATAAAGACGTAAACTACGCCACCAAGTGTTGAGTTGGCTCTCACTTGTTAAATATTTTAATCACAGAAATTTTATAAGCTTTCCAACAAAAGTATTTAAAATAAAATTCTGATGGAATAAAGACATGCAAACTGCCCTCCAAACTATCATAAATTTTAGGCAATTTTGCAGGTCTTTCGACAATCAGTATTTTATTTTAGAATTTTTGGGTACTGGTAATTTTGGAATTATCTTTTTAAAAATATAGAATATTAGGGAGCCAAAATAACATTAGGCGGCATGCCGTGCGACTTTAGAATAACCGATCGTATTTCTTGTGTTCCGCAAAAAGGCAATTAATGAGAAGCAAAGAAGTGGTAGATAGATTTTTATCGCCCAGGGCAGATATCACTCACTCACTTCACAATGGCACTTTGGTTTTGTATGGGATGGGATTTGAGTGATTGATAGTTAGATTCTTTTAGGCACTGTTTTCATCCTTGCTTGGAGCGAACTTAAAGAAAAAAATAAGTGGTTTATTTTGTTAGGAATAAAGCAAAGCTTGGTTCTGCAAATAAGCGAGTGATAAAATAGAAAATTCAACAATTGTTGAATTGAAGAATATCTTTTGTGATTTATTAGCTCAGTGGAACTTTAGGATAAAAGTTATTTATTTAGTCTATTTCACAATTTTTGAAAAATTGTGCTAAATAACCAGAACTTAGCAAATTTGCTACAAAATGCTTTAAAATTTACCGTTACACAATATAGTCTAACGTTGAGAGTCATACCAGTATGAAAATAATGCTCTTATTATTGTTATGAAAATTTTAGGAAGAACATAAAAAAATTTTAAAATATTTTTGTAACAAAATTCGCACATCGAAATCACAACTGAATTTTTTCGACCCTTATTTTCGAAAAATACATTATTTTGAAGAGAAATACTATAAGACTCTGTATAATTTGCCATTACACGCTAAAAACACACGAAAACTTTGCCTATTTTGGAGAACTTTCAGTTAAAATTACGAAATCTTATAAATTAATTTATTTTTCCCTGAAATGGTTTTTAGGATCAAATTTCATGTACAGTATTAGTCACGAGAAAGAATTACGCGATTTAGCATAGGCAGATTTTTTGTTGGCTGGAAAGGAGGAAATATCTTTCAAAGTCGCCCGGCTTTACGATCTTCTCCAAGTTGCTCCATTTTAAAATTGTCCTATTATCGCCACTCAAAAAGTATACTTAAAATCTATAGTTAATTTAGGTTAATGTTTTCAGAGGCTTAATTTGCCAAAACTCCTCTGCGCACATAAAAGTTAGCCAAGTGTGAAATCAGCAATCTTTGTCAGTATTTTGGTGCAACCATTTTGAATCTTTTTAATGGCACAAGATGTATCACTATTGTATGAACATCAATAGAGCGATTGATGATGTAAAATCTGGCATCAGCAAACCGAAAACAGCGAATGGTGCATTCGGCAGGAATAATAATAGGGTAAGTCATGTTAATATCCAAATATCGCTAAATTGACAGAGAACATGAGGTGCTTACTTATTTCGTTCAAAGTCGATATTCGTGCTCAAAGCATATTAGTTCATGGCTTACCTGTTACATTTGTTTGATAGACAGTCCCTGCCGTGACATTTGCTGTTGACGCGCTCAACGTTGTTTCAGCAGTTGATATCGAAGCAACTTCTGCAGTGACAACTGTTTCACCTGCTGCTATGTCAGCCTGATTAGCTGTTATTGCGATGTTCTCAGCTTGTTCGATCTGAAGCTCATTAACGTGAGAGTCACTGATGTTCGATTCTGAAATGTTGAATAAAATCTCATTAAACCTGAAGAATGCTACAAGTATACCTGAATGTTGTCATCAACATCATGACAGTTCGCATGTCAAACACCTTGTGTTCGAGTCCTGGTGAGTCCAGTTCGTGAATCCACTCTCACCCTTCAACCCTAAGAAGTGAATGCAAGTTAGGAATGCAAACAATGTAAGGCGCACATAATGACGAGTGATAAAATAGAAAATTCAACAATTGTTGAATTGAAGAATATCTTTTGTGATTTATTAGCTCAGTGGAACTTTAGGATAAAAGTTATTTATTTAGTCTATTTCACAATTTTTGAAAAATTGTGCTAAATAACCAGAACTTAGCAAATTTGCTACAAAATGCTTTAAAATTTACCGTTACACAATATAGTCTAACGTTGAGAGTCATACCAGTATGAAAATAATGCTCTTATTATTGTTGTGAAAATTTAAGGAAGAACATAAAAAAAAATATTAAAATATTTTTGTAACAAAACTTGCAGATCGAAATCACAACTGAATTTTTTCGACCCTTATTTTCGAAAAATACATTATGTTGAAGAGAAATACTATAAGACTCTGTGTAATTTGCGATTACACGATAAAAACGCACGAAAACTTTGCCTATTTTGGAGAACTTTCAGTTAAAATTACGAAATCTTATAAATTTATTTATTTTTCCCTGAAATGGTTTTTAGGATCAAATTTCATGTACAGTATTAGTCACAAGAAAGAATTACGCGATTTAGCATAGGCAGATTTTTTGGTGGCTGGAAAGGAGGAAATATCTCTCAAAGTCGGCCGGCTTTACGATATTTTCCAAGTTGCACCATTTTAAAATTGTCCTATTATGGTCACTCAAAAAGTATACTTAAAATCTATAGTTAATTTAAGTTAATGTTTTCAGCGGTTCATGAATCCACACTCACCATTCAACCCAACGTAGTGAATGCAAGTTTGGAATGTAAACGATATAAAGACCACATGAAGTCTTAAAGCGCGCCACCTAGTGTTAAGTTGGCTCTCATATGTTTAATATTGTTATCAAGGAAATTTGATAAGCTTTCCAACAAAAGTATTTAAAATAATATTCTGATGAGGGAAAGACATGCAAATTGCCCTCGAAATTATCATAAATTTTAGGCAATTTTGCAGGTCTTTCTCCAATCAGTATTTTCTTTTAGAATTTCTAGGTAATGATAATTTTAGAATTACCTTTCTCAAAATAAGGAAGATTAGGGAGCCAAAATAACACTAGGAGACTTACTATGCGTGCGGCTTTAGAATAACCTATCGTATTTCGTGCGTTCCACAAAAAGGCATTTAATGAGAAGCAAAGAAGTGGTAGATAGTTTTTAATCGCCCAGGGTAGATATATCTCACTCATTGCACTTTATCTTGTGGTAGTCATTTCAGTGACCGATAGTTAGCTCCTTTCAGTCACTGCTTTCATCATTGCTTGGAGCGAACTTATAGAAAAAATATGTGGTTTATTTTGTTGGAAATAAAGCACAGCTTTGTTCTGCAAATTAACGAGTGATGAAAATAGAAAATTCAACAATTGTTAAACTGAAGAATATCTTGTGTGATTTATTAGCTCAGTGGAACTTTAGGATAAAAATTATTTATTTAGTTTATTCCACAATTTTCGAAATATCTTTCTAAATAACCAGAACTCAGCAAATTTGCTACAAATTTCTTTAAAATTTACCGTTACACAATATAGTCTAACGTTAAGAGTCATACCAGCATGAAAATAATGCTCTTATTATTGTTGTGAAAATCTCAGGAAGGACATGAAAAATAATATTAAAATATTTTTATAACAAAACTCGCACATCGAGTCCTGGTGAGTCCAGTTCGTGAATCCACTCTCACCATTCAACCCAACGTAGTGAATGCAAGTTTGGAATGCAAACAATGTAAAGTTATAAATTACGCCACCTAGTGTCGAATTGGTTCTCACATGTTAAATATTTTAATCACAGAAATTTAATAAACTTTCCAACAAAAGTATATTTAAAACTTCTTAGTTTTTTTGCTTAAAAGCTTAGGAGACGTACAGTATTCGCCACAAGAAAGAATTACCAGTTTATCATAGGCAGATTTTTTTGTTGGCTGGAAATGAGAAAAAATCATTCAAAGGTTTTACAGTATCCTCGAAGTAGCGCCATTTTGAAGTTGTCCTATTATCGTCACTCCGAAAAATCATACATAAAATCCAAAATTCAGTGGTCTCGATGGCCTAGTGGTTAAATATGTTGGCATCTCGGGTTCGAGCCTCGGCGAGGTAGGCTCGCTTATCCAAGCCCACCACTCAACCCAGAGTGTAATAATTTGGGTAGGCTAAGCCTAACAGGAAAAGATCACATCTTTCCAGTAGGTGTAATCCTCTCCGTCTATGAGTGGCCGCTGATACAGGAGGTTATCCACTCTAAGAAGTGGGTATAAAAAAATATATATATATTTTCAGGAAAGTTTTTCCGAAAAAGACTTACAGGCCTTTAATCGTTTATAAGATAAAAAACCGGGTGAGAGATTAGCTCCCGTGCGCACATAAAAGTTTGCCAAGTGTGATCGGTGAGTCGAGTTCGTGAATCCACTCTGACCCTTCAACCCAACGTAGTGGATGCAAGTTTGAAGTGCAAATAAGCGCACGTAAAGTTGTAAACCACACCCCCTATGTTTCGTCACCATATCCTCCGGAAGATTCCGTTCTTCACATGGACACGAAATTGTCTACTTATCACTCAACCCAACGTGAACTGCGTGTGGTAATTTCGGAGTGCAACCTTAGACTGTTGGGCCAGACGTTTGGTCACCTTTTCACATTCTGCCTGTAATCTAAGTTAGGTACTCCAACACAGGACCAAAGCATGTTTTTAGCAAACAACAAGTAAGTTACAAATATCGGGACAAATTGGCAGTTTTTCCTGCGTAACGTTTCTGAAATATTACCCACCTGCAACGTGGGGAGCGACTTGCTGTTGATCCGTCATTCTCGAAATGTTTCCTGAGTAACAGAGGCCATCACATCAGCTGAGTCAGTTTGAACAGATTAATAGTTCTGAATTAAATTGCTAGAGCTGAAGTACAAAAATGACACCTGTATTATTTGGAAACGTTAAAACCAATCTGCTACAGAAAACATCTTGCGTACCTAACCTGTCTACGTGCGACCTAGAAATATTTTGAAAGACAAATCGTTGGGAAACGTCCTAGTCATTCCATGTTGCCATGAGGATTCCCATGGGAATGTCGTTTTTCTCCGCGTCACTTTGCTCGTCTTGTCCAATCAAAATTCGACAGAACCGACTCGCACGAAGACATCGACACAAAAGGCGATACAAATAAAAATATATTATTACAGAGTTAACAGGAAATGAAACGAAGTCTTAATTAGAATGGGGGATGGGATAAAAGATTTAATGGCGCTTATAGCTTAAACAAAGCTTTGTGCGCCAGGTCAATTCAGGAAAATATTAAAAGAAAAAGTTGTATTATGAATATAAAAACAAAAACAAAATAAGTATCAAACGAGTCAACCAGTAGATTCAATAAATCTTAATACATTCTTTCATCAGTAATTAAATAATACAACCTGAAAGGTACATCTAAACTGGCCTCAATCAGAAATATGGAACAAAGAGTTCCCATCTACAAAGACTCTTTCATTCAGCATTGTTTTCCGGTAGGCTGATCTAATTACCGAAACGACCGAAAAGTAAAGAAACGTCACCGAATAAAGTGGAAAATGTATTGAAACGGTAGTTAATTATCTATCGCCAAGTTCAACTTTTCGGTGCAAGTTCGTTTTCGGTGCATTTTTCGCTCGCTCCATGATCATTTCTGATTACTAAATTTATCTAAACGGTTAATTAAAACGATGTCCTGAATTTTAGATTCATTGCTATGACCTAATACCTTTCAAGCAGTACTATCCATGTTAATAAAATATGCCAAATTCGATCCATAATGGCATTTAAAAATCAGCAAGCTCGGAATGAATACTATCAGCTTTCTATTACATGCCGAATTTGATCAAAATGTTTTTAACTTCAATCTAGCTCAATTCCCGCAGCTCTCATTTCTTTACTTAAATAAAATTTTGAATTTAGATTCCTCAGTATATGAACTATCGACTTTTTTGCAATTCATTGTTGGTGGTATATATATATAGACACTATTCATGATCACTCACTCGAGTTGAACCACGTACGCAAAACCAATGAGCTGAAAGGGCTGTTGGAATTGAAAACAAATAACGTCATTAGCTCGCAACCACACAATTCTTCTCACGCGAATAAATGTGGGCATGGATGTGTCGACGCCCAGTTGGTATTTTTTTATAGCCACTTCTTAGAGTGGATCACCCTGTCCAAGGCCCTATAACAGCGGCCACTTATGGACGGACATGGTTACAAATACTGGAAAGATATCATCTTTTCCTGTTCGGCTTAGCCTGCCCAAGTTATTACACCCTGGGTTGGGTGGTGGGCATGGATAAGCGACCCGGACTCGCTGGGGCTCGAACCCGAGATCTTCAACCTGCGATGCCACTCACTATCAACTATTCCTCACCTCAACTATTTGTACATACTCATTATGCTATATAATACAAGGAAACGCTCAAGATAAAACGCTATATAATTTAATTACAGAGAATCACAAATTTAATGAAGATTTTTTGTCAAAGTTACCAATAAGAAGGAAAAATGTTTCAGAAGTTTCTTGTTCAACAGTTAAAAATGGGGTTATTCTCTCAGAACTTTGTCTAATGAGTGTCAGAGTCCATCTTCACACTGTTTTTTATCTATCCAATGATGGGCCATGCATGGGACAGACCAGGTATATTCTCTTGAAACTATTTTTGGGTTATTTATTTCACATTAGTGCCAAATCGTTAACAAATCCCATCTCTACACTTTTTTGATCTCGCAAATTGCAACGAATTTTCCAGCCTGGTATATCATAGTGAATATAGTAACTCTTACAATTATACAGTCCAAAATTAGCAACGAGAGCGTTTCAAAGATGACATTTAAGGGGAAATATAGGGAAATCAGTACGGCCAAAATTGTTCAGCTTCTTAAAATATGCCAAACTACAGAACATGCCTAAATTGGCCCATGAAGATATTAATTCACCTCAGTATCGTTGTTAAATTGTTATAATTATCAAACTCCAACCGTAGTAAATCCCTTATGTCCAGTACTGCGAAAAAAGCATACGGAATTATTTAAAGTATTGTTAAATCATTGTAGCATGCTGTAAATGTTTTTTATTCGATCTATGTTACAACCATGAATATTTTACCCAATAGTTGTATCTCAAATACCAAAACAATTATAATAAATCTTATCAGTAACAACAAAAAGCTGAATTACGATTGCAATTTGGCTACTTCGAACAAGGCGCGTTGACCTAGTGAACAAACATGTTAGCATCTCGGGTTCGAGCCCCGGCGAGTCCGGTTTGCTTATCCATGCTCACCACTCAACCCAAGACATAAATAACGTGGGTAGGCTAAGTCGAACAGGAAAAGATCATATCTTTCCAACTATTCTAACCCTGTCCGAGAAGATGCTATAAAAAAAATATTTTATTCTTGTAGGCTCTTGGAGCCTTTATACATTCTTGGAAGCTGTATATATACCATTGGGTACGTAAAGCCCAGAAATTGATGGTCAGTTTGCATACTAAAAGGTTTATTGGTTTCCAATAACCGGTTTTAGTGACCAACGACGTGATTCGCCAATTATATCGTTTATGATATAATTATAGGAACTTATATGGCCTGGTGATGTCATGATTTTTTAATCAAAGCCACCTTATATGATACGCCGATATCTTGAGCGTTTTCTTTTATTATATAGCATGATGAACATGCACAAATAGTTTTTCTTTGTTTAGCGTTCAGAATGAGTTGTTATCAATATCAACTGAGTGTCTACACGTCAATATCCACGTTTATTCGCGTGAGAAGAATTTTGTGGTTACGAACTAATAACGTTATTTGTTTTCAATTCCAACAGCCTTATTCGCTTATGGCGGTTAGTTTTGCGTAGGTGGTTCAACTTAAGTGAGTGATCATGAATAATGTTTAGTCTATAAATATATATACCACCAACAATGAATTGCAAAAAGTCGGTAGTTCCTATACTGAGGAATGTAAATTCAAAATTTTATTTAAGTAAAAAAATGGGAGAAAAAATGTAAACTTGAAATATAGTTGCCATTCGACAAACATTGCCATAACCCAATGTTTCAGTCTTATAAAAGAAGATAATTATCCGTACTAATTCATCCGTACAGTTAAACCTATATTTCACCTAAAATGTCATCTTTAAAACACTCTCGTTGCTAATTTTGGACTGTATAATTGTAAGAGTTACTATATTCACTATGATATACCAGGCTGGAAAATTCGTTGCAATTTGCGAGATCAAAAAAGTGTAAAGATGGGATTTGTTAATGATTTGGCACTAATGTGAGATGAATAACCCAAAAATAGTTTCAAGACACCATAACTAGTTTGTTCCGTGTATGGACCATACATATATCATTGGACAGATCAAAAAGAGCGCTTTTTTCTTTCTTATTGGTAACTTTGACATAAAATCTTCATTAAATTTGTGATTTTCTGTGATTAAATTGTGATTAAAATATGCTTTGTCGTAATATGTCACATCCAATTCTCCTTTTATTCTGAAGGAGCACGGATAAATCAAATATTTAATAGGGAAATTATATTATTCCATCTTTCAGTGATGATAGGTATTACTATTGTTCACAATTGGAATAATGTATGATTTGTTAATTCAAATAATTTTAAATAAAACAATAAATTGAATTGACAAATATCAGAATCTTTTCAATATTATTATTGTCGCGAAGTAACATCTGTTGTTGCAAATAACCTACGGAGTTTTTTTCCCGATAAAAAATATTATTTTCCCAAGCGTGAGCCACTCATGGACCGTACCTTAGCGACACGATCCATCGTTAGCCCATATTTAACGAAACATATTTAGCCAGATATTCTCTGACAAGGTTCACTTGTATTCAGTTTGCGTTTAAACGTTTTATTTTATTTATAGGGTGAAACCGAATCCCTCAGACTACGTATAGGTGAAGGCTTTAGAGTTCCGCTAACGTTTCACTCACGTGTTGTATAAGCCGACTGAATAGAAATATTATATTATTTTTATTCTCTATAAATTGGTAGATGGGTTGTACGGTTTCCAACCCAATCAGAATTTTCATTTTGACAAACATGTGCCACATATGGACCGCGGTCTCATCGGCGCTGACGATTGGGCCCAACCGATTTTTCGATTGCGATACTGTCTTAAAGTGCATCAAGATTTTTCCGATATGTTTTCTATCAGGCGTATATGTTGCTATGCAAGTAGTATCAGTTGGTTGATTCTTCTCCCAAACCTAGCTTCGAGTAAACTTCTGAGGAAAATGAAATTAAATTCTGATTTTTCAAATTATAATTTGTGGAATGTTTATTTTATCTACATTCTTTAAATTAAACAAGTGCATTCTATCAAATGCGCATAATTGGGCGAAAAAATCGATGCTACAATAATATTCCTGATTTAAATCACTGTCAAGTTCAACTTTTCGGTGCAAGTTCCGTTTTCGGTGCATTTTTCGCTCGCTCCATGATCATTTCTGGAGGCCTGCATATAAACATCTTCTGTCGATTTGGTAATTACAGTACCCGTTTTCTAGTTGATTAATAAATTTATCTAAACGGTTAATTAAAACGATGTCCTGAACTTTAGATTCATTGCTATGACCTAATACCTTTCAAGCAGTACTATCCATGTTAATAAAATATGCCAAATTCGATCCATAATGGCATTTAAAAATCAGCAAGCTCGGAATGAATACTATCAGCTTTCTATTACATGCCGAATTTGATCAAAATGTTTTTAACTTCAATCTAGCTCAATTCCCGCAGCTCTCATTTCTTTACTTAAATAGATTCATCAGTATATGAACTATCGACTTTTTTGCAATTCATTGTTGGTGGTATATATATATAGACAGTATTCATGATCACTCACTTGAGTTGAACCACGTAGGCAAAACCAATGAGCGGAAACGGCTGTTGGAATTGAAAACAAATAACGTCATTAGTTCGTAACCACAAAATTCTTCTCACGCGAATAAACGTGGGTATGGATGTGTCGACGCCCAGTTGGTATTTTTTTATAGCCATTTCTTAGAGTGGATCATCCTGTCCAAGGCCCTATAACAGCGGCCACTTATGGACGGACATGGTTACAAATACAGGAAAGATATCATCTTTTCCTGTTCGGCTTAGCCTGCCCAAGTTATTACACCCTGGGTTGAGTGGTGGGCATGGATAAGCGAGCCGGACTCGCTGGGGCTCGAACCCGAGATCTTCAACCTGCGATGCCACTCACTATCAGCTATTCCTCACCTCAACTATTTCTATATACTCATTATGCTTATAATACAAGGAAACGCTCAAGATGAAACGCTATATAATTTAATTACAGAGAATCACAAATTTAATGAAGATTTTCTGTCAAAGTTACCAATATGAAGGAAAAAATGTTTCAGCAATTTCTTGTTCAACAGGTAAAAATGGGGTTATACTCTCAGAACTTTGTCTAATGAGTGTCAGAGTCCATCTTCACACTCTTTTTTATCTATCCAATGATGGCCCATGCATGGGACAGACCAGGTATATTCTCTTGAAACTATTTTTGGGTTATTTATTTCACATTAGTGCCAAATCATTAACAAATCCCATCTCTACACTTTTTTGATCTCGCAAATTGCAACGAATTTTCCAGCCTGGTACATCATAGTGAATATAGTAACTCTTGCAATTATACAGTCTAAAATTAGCAACGAGAGCGTTTCAAAGATGACATTTAAGGGGAAATATAGGGAAATCAGTACGGCCAAGATTGTTCAGCTTCTTAAAATATGCCAAACTACAGAACATGCCTAAATTGGCCCATGAAGATATTAATTCACCTCAGTATCGTTGTTAAATTGTTATAATTATCAAACTCCAACCGTAGTAAATCCCTTATGTCCAGTACTGCGAAAAAAGCATACGGAATTATTTAAAGTATTGTTAAATCATTGTATCATGCTGTAAATGTTTTTTATTCGATCTATGTTACAACCATGAATATTTTACCCAATTGATGTATTTCAAATACCAAAACAATTATAATAAATCTTATCAGTAACAACAAAAAGCTGAATTACGATTGCAATTTGGCTACTTCGAACAAGGCGCGTTGACCTAGTGAACAAACATGTTAGCATCTCGGGTTCGAGCCCCGGCGAGTCCGGTTTGCTTATCCATGCTCACCACTCAACCCAAGACATAAATAACGTGGGTAGGCTAAGTCGAACAGGAAAAGATCATATCTTTCCAGCTATTCTAACCCTGTCCGAGAAGATGCTATAAAAAATGTTTTATTCTTGTAGGCTCTTGGAGCCTTTATACATTCTTGGAAGCTGTATATATACCATTGGGTACGTAAAGCCCAGAAATTGATGGTCAGTTTGCATACTAAAAGGTTTATTGGTTTCCAATAACCGGTTTTAGTGACCAACGACGTGATTCGCCAATTATATCGTTTATGATATAATTATAGGAACTTATATGGCCTGGTGATGTCATGATTTTTTAATCAAAGCCACCTTTTATGATACGCCGATATCTTGAGCGTTTTCTTTTATTATATAGCATGATGAACATGCACAAATAGTTTTTCTTTGTTTAGCGTTCAGAATGAGTTGTTATCAATATCAACTGAGTGTCTACACGTCAATATCCACGTTTATTCGCGTGAGAAGAATTTTGTGGTTACAAACTAATAACATTATTTGTTTTCAATTCCAACAGCCGTTTCCACTCATTGGTTTTGCGTACGTGGTTCAACTTGAGCGAGTGATCATGAATAGTGTTCAGTCTATAAATACCACCAACAATGAATTGCAAAAAAGTCGATAGTTCATATACTAAGGAATCGAAATTCAAAATTATATTTAAGTAAAAAAATGAAAGAAAAAAATGTAAAATTGAAATATAGTTGCAATTCGACAAACACTGTCATAACCCAATGTTTCAGTCTTATAAAAGAAGATGAATATCCGTAATAATTCATCCGTACAGATAAACCTGTATTTCACCTAAAATGTCATCTTTAAAACACTCTCGTTGCTAATTTTGGACTGTATAATTGTAAGAGTTACTATATTGACCATGATATACCAGGCTGGAAAATTCGTTGCAATCTGCGAGATCAAAAAAAGTGTAGAGATGGGATTTGTTAATGATTTGGCACTAATGTGAGATAAATAACCCAAAAATAGTTTCAAGAGAATATACCTGGTCAGTCCCATGCATGGCCCATCATTGGATAGATAAAAAAGAGTGTGAAGATGGACTTTGACACTCATTACACAAAGTTCTGAGAGAATAACCCCATTTTTAACCGTTGAACAAGAAACTTCTGGAACATTTTTCCTTCTTATTGGTAACTTTGACAAAAAAATCTTCATTAAATTTGTGAATTTCTGTGATTAAATTGTGATTGAAATATGCTTTGTCATAATATGTCATATCCAATTTTCCTTTTATTCTGAAGGGGCCCGATTAAATCAAATATTTAATAGGGAAATTATATTATTCCATCTTTCAGTGATGATAGGTATTACTATTGTTCACAATTGGAATAATGTATGATTTGTTAATTCAAATAATTTTAAATAAAACAATAAATTGAATTGACAAATATCAGAATCTTTTCAATATTATTATTGTCGCGAAGTAACATCTGTTGTTGCAAATAACCTACGGAATTTATTCCCGATAAAAAATATTATTTTCCCAAGCGTGAGCCACTCATGGACCGTACCTTAGCGACACGATCCATCGTTAGCCCATATTTAACGAAACATATTCAACCAGATATTCTCTGACAAGGTTCACTTGTATACAGTTTGCGTTTAAACGTTTTATTTTATTTATAGGGTGAAACCGAATCCTTCAGACTACGTATAGGTGAAGGCTTTAGAGTTTCGCTAACGTTTCACTTGCGTGTTGTATAAGCCGACTGAATAGAAATATTATATTATTTTTATTCTCTATAAATTGTTAGATGGGTTGCACGGTTTCCAACCCAATCAGAATTTTCATTTTGACAAACATGTGCCACATATGGACCGCGATCTCATCGGCGCTGTCGATTGGGCCCAACCGATTTTTCGATTGCGATACTATCTTAAAGTGCATCAAGATTTTTCCGATATGTTTTCTATCAGGCGTATATGTTGCTATGCAAGTAGTATCAGTTGGTTGATTCTTCTCCCAAACATAGCTTCGAGTAAACTTCCGAGGAAAAATGAAATTAAATTCTGATTTTTCAAATTATAATTTGTGGAATGTCTATTTTATCTACATTTTTTAATTAAACAAGTGCATTCTATCAAATGCGCATAATTGGACCAAAAAATCGATGCTACAATAACATTCCTGATTGAAATCACTGCCAAAACGCGAAGATTTCGGCATTTTTATTCCAGTGCGCAATTTTGCCTCAAAGTGCGGGGTTCGCTTGTCTTTAGTAAAATATAAATTGTAGTTTGTCCAGCATGAGCAATTGGACCACAAGGACGTCACGATTCATTGCAGGCTCCAAATAATGTATATACAATATTCCATTGGGTACGTACAGCCCAGAAATTGTTGGTCAGTTTGCATACTAAAAGTTTTGTTTGGTACGCATGACTGGTTTTAATGACCAACGACGTGATCCGCCAACTGTATCGTTTATGATATAATTATATGAACTTATATGGCCTGGTGATGTCTTGATTTGTAACCAAAGCCACCTTATATGATACGCCGATATCTTGAGCGTTTTTTTTTATTATATAGCAGGGGTGGCCAAACTGCGGCTCTCTAGGCGCATGCGGCTCTTTGAGACTTTGCTTGCGGCTCTTTGATGAATTAGACGTGCATTTTCCCGCTAAAAGTCTAAATATCGTTCAGTTTTGACAAACCAACACTTGAAGGAACTGCTCCGAACTGCTTTAACATCATACCAACCTAATTTCAAACATCTTGCAGACCAGGTGAAGACTCACAGTATACCACGCAGCACTAATATTAATCCATAGCTACACTTCGTTGTGAGTGAATAAATTCGTATTTCTTATTGTGTTTGTGTTGTGACTCTTTTAAAACTGGATTTTGTTATATGCGGCTCGAGCATGGAGCAGGTCTGGCCACCTCTGCTATATAGCATGATGAATATGCACAAATAGTTTTTCTTTATTAAACATTCAGAATGAGTTGTTATCAATATCAACTGGGTGTCTACACGTCGATACCCACGTTTATTCGCGTGAGAAGAATTTTGTGGTTACAAACCAATAACGTTATTTGTTTTCAATTCCAACAGCCGTATTCACCCATGACGGTTGGTTTTGCGTAGGTGGTTCAACTCAAGTGATTGATCATGAATAGTGTTTAGCCTATAAATACGACCAACAATGACTTGCAAAAAAGTCGGTAGTTCATATACTGAGGAATCTAAATTCAAAATTTTATTTAAGTAAAAAAATGGGAGAAAAAAATGTAAAACTAAAATATAGTTGCCATTCGACAAACATTGTCATAACCCAATGTTTCAGTTTTATAAAAGAAGATCGTTATCCGTACTAATTCATCCGTACAGTTAAACCTGTATTTCACTTAAAATGTCATCTTTAAAACACTCTCGTTGCAAATTTTGGACTGTATAATTGTAAGAGTTACTATATTCACTATGATGTACCAGGCTGGAAAATTCGTTGCAATTTGCGAGATCAAAAAAAGTGTAGAGATGGGATTTGTTAATGATTTGTCACTAATGTGAGATGAATAACCCAAAAATAGTTTCAAGAGACTATGCCTAGTGTGTACCATATGTGGCCAATACATATATCATTGGATAGATCAAAAAGAGTGTAAAGATGGACTTTGACTAAGTTCTGAGATGAATAACCACAATATAATTTCCAGACCATAGCTTGTCTTTCCCATACATGGCCAATACATATATCATTGGATAGATAGATCAAAAAGAATGTAAAAATGAGCTTTAATGCCGGTTTGACACAATCCTGAGATGATTAACTTAGATATAATTTCAAGACTCCACACCTTGCCTGTCCCATGCATGGGTCATACATATATCATTGGATAAATCAAAAAGAATGCAAAGATGGGCTTTAATACTGATTTGACACAGTCCTGAGATGAATAACTCAAATAAAGTTTTCGGACTCCATACCATGTCTGTCCAATGCATGGGCCTTTCAAATATCATTAATCAGATATAAAACGCTGTATATGCTTTGGAACTGATTTGACATAGTCCTGAAATAAATATTCCAATTGCAATTTCAAGACTTCACATCATGTCTGTTTCATGCATGACGCATAAATATGTCATTGATTTGATCAAAAATCATGAAAAGGTGTGGTTTGAGACTGATTTGATACAGTCCATGTTGTATACGTGATTTCTTCGGATTATAGCGGTAGTATGATTCAATAATACATGATTTAATATCATAAAAGTTGAACTTTGATTTTTGCATAACTTTGTTTGTCAGCTAGAATCTTCGTCCAGAAGTTTGTGTGCTGTAAGACATCTCTTTGAAAATCTATGAGTACTCATGAAAGATCCAGTGATGGCAGTGTTTATCATGGTGATGTTAAAGCCTTCGTAGTACTAGTAATAATATTCAGTCTATGTTACAACCATCAATATTTTGCCCAATTGATGTATATCAAATACCAAAACAATTATAAGAATTTTTATCAGCTACACCAAAAAGCAGAATTAATATTGCAGCTTGGTAAGACACGATGGCCTAGTGGTTAAACATGTTAGCATCGCCGGTTGCAGATTTCGGGTTCGAGCCCCGATGAGTCCGGTTCGCTTATCCATGCCCACGACTCAACCCAGGGTGCAGTAAATTGGGTAGGCTAAGCAGAAATCATATTTTTCCAGTAAGTGTAACCCTGTCCGTTTATAAGTGGTCGCTGTTACAGGGCCTTGGAAAGGATGATCCACTCTAAGAAGTGGCCATAAAAATAGACTAAGTAATGCATGAAAGAATTTGCCACTCTTACAATGTATTTAAATTCGTTTCAAAGTTTTGGCACAAATACCATATCATGAAAGCCGATCCTCATCATTTTAGCAATGTTTTTTGTTCATTTCTTTCCTTTTATTTTCATTGTATTCTTCTTTTATTTTACTTTTGTTTTACTTCATTTCTTTTTTGTATTAGTTGTACTTACCAATTTTTTTATTTCTATATACAATTTCTTCTTGAGTCCTTTTTTCAATTGCGTTTCAACTTTAATTATTGTGTGAGATTTATTTTTATTTTCGTGGGATGAGGGGTTCTGTGTGTGGCCGAATTTAGTAATATTTATATAAATTTAAGTATTCTTGAGTCTAGCAAACACTCTCATTGAATCTTTCTTTAAAACTTGAAGTCAGTGCACACAGAAGGCGACATGCGTTATGCGTTTCTTCAAACTCGTTTTCCGGCGCGTTCAGTCATGCCTGTGAAATGATTGAGGATTGTTTTCGAATTTTGATATGACCATGAGATCACCGGAGGGAACCCTGATTTTGTCTGCGCAGAGTGACTGGTTTGCTATTTAACCTGACGGGTAAATTTATAGCTCTTTTCTGCTCACGACAGCTCCTTGAACGGTTATTTTGTAAGTTTCTCTTGCTTTGTAATTTTACTTGTAACCTAATAGCTCATTGTAGGTTGTAGCTTGGGGTATTCAATACACGGGTTAGTGCTGTGTTTGATAGCCTACCAAAATTTAGTGTAAACTGTTGGATCTTTGTCAATTAGCCTAGTTTTTTATCTGTCTTGTCTTAGTTTCGTTTGTTTCATTCACCATTAATACACTTGCCTGCACACAATCCCGTAACCTGATAACTGACTTGTCGACTGGCGGAGGAATATTCAGATTCTTTAGACCGAGTCGTTACAAATTTTGGCGGGAACGCCAGGATTATGGATAGGCGAAGTAAGTCTGTTCCGAACCACGTCCTCGGTTCAGTAGCAAAGATGAACAATTTGCAGGAATGTTTAGACTATCTAGGTGCGTTTGAAGAGGTCCATGAACCAGATGGAAGGTGAAATAGGGAAAATGAAAGATGATGAAGGTAGTGGTTTTAAAGAAATAAAACGATTGTTGTCTGATGGATTGTCTATAGGTTTGGGTAGGTGTAGCGAAGACCAGCCTAATGCCAATGACACGAAGTCCGGCAAAAACGTTAACTTTCAGGTGGAAGAGGAAACTGATGTAAAAGAGGTATGGGCAAAAACGATTTTAAAGTCACCGCGAGTGGGCATGACAGACCAGTGTGGCATACCAGTAACTTGACAGATGGGTGAGGGACCCGTGACTAGCATGAGTGGGCTGATGACTGATCTAGCGTCCCCACTTGGTAGCAGTACTCCTGCGTCTTTGCCAAATGTTCTCGCCTCTGCAGGGAATGATAGTTGGAATTTTTATAGACTATCTGAAGTGGCCGGTGGTAGGTAGTCGGCATGCCCACCCACCGGAGACTTTTAGCGGGGAGATACGATGCAATGATCTGATTAAATGTGCCATTTTTCGTTGTGGCTAAGCGGAATGGCTGGTCAGAAAGGAAGCCGGTCTCGAACTTGGCTGTCAGCATGAGAGGGCCCGGTTTAGGAGTATTAAACGAGATGCCCTTGGCCGAGCGTTATGAGTATAAGTCGATACTTGTTCATTTTGATATGCCGTTCAGTCTCGGAAATGGCGAAGCCCACTGGCGAACCAAATTTCATTTTCGCGAGGTGGATCCAGAGGAAACCCGTCCGACTTCGCCACAGTTCTGCGGTCGATGGGAATGAAAGCTTACCCGAGGCTGAATGGTTCAACTCGTGACGAGCTTATTAGGCGGCACTTTTTAATGGGCTATTATGATAATGATATGGGAATTCAGGTGACAATGCGGCAACCGGATACGTTGAATGACGCGGTAGCTTCGCCCACTCTGTACAATTGCGTGAAGCGTGAAAAAGAAGCAAAGGGTGTTAAGATCGCTCAAAAGCCGGTGATAGCTGCAGTAAGTGCTGCGCAGTCGGAGATGGCAGTTGAGTCACTCGGTGCTAAGGTAGGTCTTGATATCGTTTCATCGTACTTGTTGGTTCTTAAGTTATGCGGTTTTAGGCTATCCGTCGTTGATATCCTTGCATCGGGCTTGATCCTGATGTTGGTGCCGATCATTCTTCGCCTCGGACGCTATCATTGTCTTTGATAATTCGACAAGCGTCCTTATATTATATACGCATGCATGGTTCGAGTTCATTTGTTTCCGACGGGAGCACATTTAATTTATGAACGCTGCGGCGAAAGGACGTGCTCGTTAGACTGACCAAGACTTTTTTACTTTGCAGACTGTAATGTTGTAATTTTAGTTAATATTATTATGTGATTCGTATTGTGGCAAATATTATTATGTGAACTGCATTGTGACATTTGGATTCTCTGATGTATCACCAAGTGTGAGTATATTATGTTCTGTTTACTTAGACGTAGCTCAGCCCGTTGCATTATCTTTCATAGTATATGTGATAGCGCCCATGCTTGGTCGGTTGTCATTATTTATCTTTCCATCTACTTTGGGTATAGCGTTTCGGGTGAAAGTTGGGTTTTCGTATTCAGCATTGTGCTGTCTAAATTTGTGCATCGCTCTGAGCTATGTAAAGTTCATGCGTTTCATTTTCAATGTATATGTATCTATTTGTGCTTATTCTTTATTGCAGTCAACCGTTCTAAAGACTTTGAACCAGTATGGCTTAACAATACTGTCTCCATTTGTCACAAAGTCGGAACTTAATACACGATGTCCGACGTTGATGATGCAATTGACACACCGTTCGAGAATGGAAAGTCAAGTTATTCTGATGTTGAACAAGAGGAGCCTTCACTTAACGACTTACGTGCGGAACGATCAACGATTGTGGGAGGAATTAATGAACTCATTACAATAGCAGAAAATTCTTTCAAAATCGAAATTCTTTCGAAGGTCGAAATTTCAACGAAACTTAATCTCTACAACAAAGTGGTCGATAATCTTTTGCAACGATCACGTAACGTAGAAGTTAAAACGAGTTATGATACGGAAGCAAATATTTTGCGCAACACGATTCACGAGTTTGATCGGCGTCTTGATTCGTATATTAAATCTAAAGATACTAGCAGCGTAAACCTTCATGCACCCGAGCCGTTAGTTCACGAAGCTCCTTCCACAACGTTTGATTGTGAAGAGGGGTTACGTTCCCGTGTGATGAAACTACAAATGCTTGGGCGAGAATTATTATTACAAGAAAGTGAAGAGGAAGCACTTTTTGGCGAACTTGAAGATCGTCGAATATGAATTCAAAAGCAATATGAGAGTAAACGATTCGGAATTCGAGAAGAGATGCTCAAACTGCCACATGCATCAAGAATTCCTATTCCAGAACTTTGCAATTTGGTCCAACAGAGCAAGCTCAACCAAATCGGAACGAGCCGAGATACTCGGCAACTGATCCGGTATTAGAGTCTACCAGACGTCGCAGCTGTACAATGAACTATAAATTTCCTGGTCAGAGTTGTCATCGACAGAATATTCACTCAAACTATTCCTGTTCGGCACAACGATACGATAATCCATCACCTGCCAACCAAATGCCAATTCCTGATGAACCCATCGATGCGTGGATCGAGAAGCTATCACCCGGAAGACAAACTTCGAACATGGTTAATTTTAATGATCTTCCAATGTCTGACCAAGCGAATTTTAAAGTAGCAAACTTAGGGCAGAACATCACTTACCACCCCCTGTTAATATACCAGTATTTAATGGAAATGTTTTATTTTGGCCGAAATTCGTTGAATTATTTTATGAAAATGTTCATAGTAGATTGCAGGACTATGGGCAGCGTATGATCAGACTCGCGGCGTGCGTAGGGGGCGTGGCGAAAAGACGTATTGATGGACTCGGCACCGTAGGGAGTAATTACGTCATTGCGTTAAAGCAGTTGAAGAGTCGTTACGGACAGCCGGTTTCTGTTGCTAGGAGATTTATCGAACGTGCGTTGGATGGCAAACGTTAATGACGATGTTGTTAAGAGTTTCATTCGGATGTGCGTGACTGCGTGGTCAATCTTGAAAAGATGCGTTTTGTAGCGGATCTAGAGAGTGCCGAGAACGTCTGCAGACTTGCTGGTAGAATCCCGCGTGAACTAGTCTCGAGTTGGAACAAGTTCGCGGTTTCGTTTACACGTCATGAAATAGACCTTACTCTGATCGACTTTGAACAGTGGCTATGGGAACGTACCGAACAATTTAGCAATCCTTTCGCGCAAGAATCGCAATTTACTTTTCACAGTAACTCTGTTAAAGGTAGCACTGCAAATTATAAACGTGAAAGATCACTCTTCTCCTTGACAACCTCCGGGCCCTCCGTTGGACGTATTTCTCAGTGTTTGTTTTGTGATGGTAGTCATCTATTACAAAGGTGTGAATTGTTTGAAATGTCTAGTCAAGACGATAAGAGACATTTGGTTATGCAGGATAGATTGTGCTTCAATTGCCTCGGTCGTGGCCATCTGGCCTTTGCGTGCCAAGCCAACAGTTCCCGTGAGATTTGTGAAGGTATGCACCATTTTTTTCTTCGCGGTGTTCGCATATTTGATTCACAGCGATCTAGAAGCTCGGTTCAGTCCAGCTCTAATGCAGCAAATGCTGTGTCTGTGTCCGGAGAAGTCCAATTTCAGCTTCTCCCAGTCGTCGTTAAAGGACCGCATGGTCGTTCCGAATACACAGTCCCAGTCTTAGATTCTGCCAGTCGAATCTCGCTGATCCACCCCGACTTGGAACGAAAAATGGATTTACGTGGGTCACCTCGTAAACTGACGCTAAGTACTCTTCCTGGCGAGAGTGATTTGAAGACTTCTGAAATGGTCCGAATTTCCGTACGTGATCGGCACGATCCAGATGCTAAAGAGATGGTGCTAAGCTCCGTTTTTGTTTGTGGCTCCACAATTCCTCATCCTGAGCGAAAGCTTGGAAAATTTCGGAATTTACCGCATCTATCAGATCTTCCATTGTCAGACGCTAACAAAGGCGATGTAATGTTGTTAATTGGCGCAGATTATCCCACAGCTCATTTTCAGCTTGAAAAACACAGTTTGGAAAACCTAGCGAACCAATTGCCATCAAAACTCCACTTGGGTGGACAATTATGAGTTGTGTCGGTGCGACAGAAAACTAAACTAGGTGTAATGTGATGAAAGGGCGAATCATTATCTTTGTTCTCTTCGGGTGACTCAAATCTTTCTGCTAGGCCTGTTCAGTTCAGTCGACTTATTCAATATTTCTGACTAGATATAGATTCTGTCATATTGCTGTAGATTCACTTTTGATCCATTTTTATAATAATACATTTATGTAGTTTTAATAATCTATCAAGCATGGGCCATGGATGATTTGATATAAGTTATAATTTGACTGATCGTTTTAACTGTGCTTTACACTAATCAGTGTATATTTTATTATAGAAAAAACCATACTCGTGTTGTCTACAAACGTACATCTGTTCTGTATACCTGTTTTCAACATCTGTTGTACAACTTTGTGTGTGCTTTTTCATGCATCAAGCCTATATTTCATAATAAACAACAATTCGATGGCAACATTTGTACGCGTCTGCTTGCTGTGGAGTGATTTCAACTAGCTTACAATTGCAGATCGACCATTTTGAATCTGTATCGGTTTGGGTGTCAGATAGCCACTCCAATTTGGCGCCTACACGGACCTCATCAATAATCTTGTTGGCGCCCTGTTATGGTTTCGTGAAAGGCCTGTTGCGATAACGGCTGACGTTGATTCCAGTACCTTATGGTGCGGCTCCCGCCTGATGATACAGACTGGATTCGATTTTTTGGAAGAACAACTTCAATAGCGATGAGGCTCCTCGTGTTTGTAACTTCTTGGTACGAATTTTCGGGGCCGTTGATAGTCCTTATGTCGCTAATTATTGTTTGAAGAAAACGGCGTATGATAATGTTAAAAGTTATCCTTGTGATTTCATCGATACGATCATCAAAGATTTTTATGTCGACTTGTCATCATCGAAATGGAATGTCCAAACGGCTCTTCAGACTGTGAAGGATGTTTCAGAAAATTTTATCTCCCCGAGGATTTAATCTGGCCAAATGGATGTCGAATTCGAAAGAGGTCGAGTTGCGCCTATGAAGACAATGACCATTCCTAGACTTGAGTTACAAAGCGCCTTAATTGCTGTTCGTTCGTTTTTGTGTAATAACCACAATTGGTTCAGCGGAACTCTTTCCTAGTCGAGCCCGAGTCGAATTGGCCGAAGCAGCCACTCTTCTGTGAGGTAAAACAGAACGATGAAGAAATAAGACACGCTCGAACTCAGAGTGTTCTGTCAAATGTCACTCTTCAAAACGAGAAGTTTATATGTTCTGAAAACAAGATTGATAATCTCATTTCGTTGGAAATGTTCTCGTCCTGGCACAGATTACTGAAACGAACTGCTACTATTCTTCGGACAGCACATCAGATTAAAAAAGGATTGAAGCACCATAAATTGAATTTGTCTGATGCTACCGATATAACGTTCTATAAACGCGCCGAAAGACACGGCAACGATGAATGACTCAAATACTACGATGTGACAATATTACTATGACATTGTTGGATTCTGTCTGGCAGAATGCTAGCTCTGCTACCGATGAACATTGGTATTGTCATTCAACAAATGGGCACATATTTCATTAGATATTTGTCAAAAGAAGATTTAATGTCTCTGTTAGAATGCCTGGTAGTAACCAAACTGTGCAAAAAGATTCAAATCATCCAAACTACTGTTGGATATTAGTATTGATGATTTTGACCAGGAAAATTAATCTTTCAAGATCAAGGAGTTACATCATGAAATATTGGTCATTTGCTAAATTTTCTTCTGATGGTATTTTCTTCAGGTGTCTGAGCAGCAGAGTAGCTGACATTCTACCAGTCAAGTTCACAGGTTGACCTAGGTTTTCAAATTGAATAATCTTATAATGATGACATCATTATGAAACAATGATGGCATATGTTGTTAGAAAACATTTATGATATCAACAATATGATTGAGATGAAATTAGGTCATTGCATAACATCATATTGTGCAGTTAATATGAAGTGGTAGATGGTTCTACCATCACCCTGGACAGCTACTACTCGGTATCATAAACCACACTACTAAAGCTTTATGAAATATCCTCTAATCAAGGAGCAGTTTCAAGGTTGTGTCTGGTTCTAGATTTAATTTAAATAAAAAAAAACTGTGAATAATGAAATCATTATTAGAATTGAAGTGATCATATCGTCAGAATCTACTCAAATCTGAATTCTGAGAAAGGGCGTCGTACCGGTGGTAGGACGGTGAATGCTGGTATCTTGCTTTCCAAAATAATACCTAAAAAGTCTAATATCGCTTAAGACACACGACATGCTTTTCCAATTAGGACGTAATGTAATAAAATATTTTTTTGGCAAAAATAGCGTAATATACAGAATGACCTGTATGTAGATGGCGGCATACCTGTGCAAAAAATACCCCATGTCGCCCAGCTCCTAGGCATCCTCACCTATTACTAAGGTTGTTGTGCTTATAGTTTAAACAGTATTTGGAAATTCACTTTACAACTAGAATGTTTTAACATTCCAGATAAACTGCTTATATTTCACCATATTTTTCGGCGAAGTTAACGTTGATGTCAAAGTTGCCACATATTGTGACTTCACTCCAAAATAAATCGATTTAAAAATAAACAAAAAGTAAAAGACATTCTTATTATTACGTAACCTAACCCTTGTCCTGAACTTCACTTTACAATTATGTTGTAATAAAAGGCGAGATAACAAATTAATAACTCATGAATTTAATGATGCAAAGTTAAGATAGGTTTCATTTTGTGCTACAGAAGAGGGAATCTGAGAATACGGCCTTATTGACAATGTTTTACCCAATTTTCAGCTAAGTCGCGATCTATGTTAATTTTTCGAATTTAAAATTTTGCCAATATCATGATTTCACTGCAAAATGAACAAATTTAAAATTATTAAAAATGAAAGTATTCGCCTGTTTTTGAACTAACATTTCACCTTTCTGGAGTAGACTTATTGAATAATAAATCTATACCGGTAAGCACATGATTAATTAGAAGAGAAGAAAGAGCTTTCTATTTTCGTGCCTCAAAACAATATTTTTTAACTTGTCAATGCGACTGGCTACCCATACAATGGAAGAAACACGAGTGTCACACACACATTCTATCCAAGAATTTTTATTTTTTTTTTAATTTCTTTCTCCTACACTGCTTTCCCGATCATGTGAATTTGCAAGATTTTAATAAAACTCCAGTCCAACCCTTTTAGGGATAAGGTTTCATTTCCGCCATTATGTAGATCTGCACAATAATGGTTTTGGGTGACCTTTATATAAAGTCTTTTGAAAAACTCATTCTGGGAGAAATCGGACTAAAAAAAACATGAAATATCAAACACACACGATTCATAAACAAAAATTGTTTAGTTTTAAAAAGAAGCAAAGTTGCTCACCTGATTAAAGTTCTATCCCAAACCGCTGTTCGTTGTGTGTAAATTCCAATATCGTTTTTTTTTCGATGAGAATATCCGTTACTAAAGATTGTGGCATCAAAGACTAATTACAGTACGGTGTATAATAATCTGTGGACTAAAAAACATAGACTAATTCAAACTGGTGTAACTAGACGATGTGCCGATGATTAAGGGGAGAATTCCGGTGAAATTTATTTACAAATATGTATCATGCATAAATGCTGACTTGCCTTGATACAAAGATGATTATATAATATTTACATCCATATATATTATTATTGATTGAATATAACTTTACCACTCAGACAACAACCCACTTTATTACTTAATTGTTGATTTCGTATTATTGTTGCAGAAATCGAATCAATTATTTTGAGCAGCCGTTGTCTGGAAAGTTCATGTCGTTTTTCTTCGAATGGGACAAAAAAGCTTCAAACCATCAACACTATTATTTCATACCAGATGATTTTGAACATTTTTACACAGTTTGATCACTACCAGACACTCAAAAGAAAGACATTTGATCTTCTAGCCACAGATATATGATTAACTTATTAAAGTGGATAAACCTGAGCTTGGCAATTAGATTTTGATTTGACAAGATGTGATCAAACGAAAGTTTTGAGCGAGAATAGCATCGTATAAGCTAAAATTTTGCAAATATTTCAATTCTTTTTGTCAACATACAAAAAATGTTGGCCTCTTTAAAAAAGTTTCTGTATAAATTTTCTGAAATAAAATCACGGATTCAAAATTATATGTTCAGAGACTAAAAAAATGTATCTGAAAATTGCAAACTTTAGCAAAACCTTCATAAAGTAAATTACATTGACGAGCATTGTAAAATCTCAGCTCTCTATCAGCACCAAGTGAGCTACTAATTAAAATCCACTGTAATCTCAGTTCGTTTCTATAGTAACAATGTAGTTAGCAAACAATAGACATCAGACAACAAACCCACGCGCGTGTCGATATACCTCAAGTTTTATTGTGACTAACAATAGGTCGGTTTAAGTTTCAGCTCATTCACAAAAATGATTTCAATCAATAAATTTTCACATTCTTCTTGAAAACTCAAATACAGAAAAAGATTGTCATCGGCAAATTTTTATAAATTGAGGCTAACAGTTTTTTAATTGACGGATTTATCACGTTGAAAACAGAATTTTGCTTTTTTCGAGTGTTGGAAATGACATTTTCTTCAGAAGTACAAAAAACTTCGAAACAATCAAAACTGCTATTTCATAGAAACGTAGCAGTATTGATGATTTTAGAGCTTTTTCTACAGTTTGACTACAGTGACTGCTAGACACTCACAAAGAGACATTTTCTTCTTCTAGCAAGAGATATATCATAAAATACTGCCCATTTGCTAAACTCAACACAACACTGCATTTATTTGATTAAATATTTTTCATTTACATTCTTAATCAATTTCCAAGGTTAATAGACGACTTGTTATGCTGAACACATCATCAATGTATTTGGGGAGGTCTTCCGCTTCAACTGCAGTTGCTGGTACTACATATCAGTTCTTAGCCATTTCAGTGGTTATCACTTACAGCCATGCTGAGGGCGAGCTTCATTAAAAAAATATTCTGCCAGTATATTCGAAACAGATGTTTAACAAACTCCCTGGAGGATTTTAATCAATATCAGAGCAGAAAAAAAAGTTGATCAAAATAAAGAATGAGCCACAGATGGACCAGACTGGCACTCGCGGAAATAGGTTTTATCAGAAGGGAATATAGCAAATGGGCAATATTTCATGATACATCTGTGGCTAGAACATTTTAATAGGTCTTTTTAAGTGTTTGCATAAAAAGCATCAAAATTAGCATTTTTGCCAATCCAAAGACAATGACATGAACATTTCGGGCAGAAATGATCGGAACAGACAAACCAAAGACGTACCATAAAGCATAGAAATAGTATTGTAAATGGTATTGAGCGTATTCGTTGACTAAGAAAATGACAAATTGATCTTTTCGGACACCAGAAGAAAAACCATATTCTGTCGGCCTCATTAGGGCGTCCCTGATTTTATGTCCATATTATATTGTGAATATTAAAGTAAATTCTCCTAACTTCCTGTGTATCACACCATACATTAGTTGAAAGGTGTGGCGGATGAGTTGAATACAAGAGCGTTCAACCATGAATGATATAGTGTTGGCTTCACAATACGGGTTCCAAGACTGGCACAACGTCTGTCACTCTGCCACCCACACCCAAGACACCCAACGAAAATGAGCAACGAAATTTGGAGATATATATCTCTTACTAGATCTATTTTTAGTGTCTGCCAGCTGTAGAAAAAAAATGGAAATCATAATACTGCCATGAAATGGCAGTGTTAATGGTTTATGAAGTTTTTTGTCCATCCGAAAAAAACGACATGGATGTTTGGCATCCAGAGAGAAATAAATCTTCTGTCACGCTGATAGGTCCATTACAGAAAAATTAGCAAAAAATGCAACATCATCCAATTTATAAGAATTTGGAAATTTGTCTTTAGCGTCTCTAGCAATAACAAGACTGTAAAAAGTCTTGGCAAGATTATACTTTTTGAAACTAAAAACAGCTTTTTAAGGTGATCTGAATATATCCAACATTAGTAATAGAGAACATTTCTAAAGAATTTGTATGAAAAATATAAAGAAAATAGGACAAAAATACCTAAAGGGCGTTTATTGATAAACGTCTATAATAAGAAAAAAAATATATAAATTGCAAAATGGTTACAGAACAAGTTTTTTTAAATAGTTAGTAGAAGTACAAACTAATGGGACAACCATGTAAATTGAAGATGTCCTTGTCCAAGTAGTCAGATATTTTACAAGTCTGATTAAAAATATTGAGGTAATAAATTTTTTTGATTATTCTAAAAATGATTGAAATGCTCAAAATGGACAAACAAATGGTCAAATATCAGCAATTTCATTCATTTAAAATGTTAAAACCTTATTCAATTCATATATTGAATACGGTGTCGGTTATCAACCTAAACAATAAGGACAACTCGACCAGCGTCTATAAACTCAACAACTCAGATGACTGTATGCAGGTAACCGATGCCACTCACTGGTGACAATGACATTGTCTCATTATGAATGATTTATTATGAGTTGCCATGGTGATGCTTAGAGGCAGACGGATGGCATTGTCATGGAGGCATGGTCTGTTGACTTATCAGTAAAAAACTTCAAATATCACTCTGGCTCCAATCAGGGATTTCCAGAACAAATCAAATACATTTGAAAATGAACATATTCGACAAAGTAAAATCTTTGATTCTGGATTTATATCAGAATAGTGGGAAGTGGAAATATGTCATTTCAATCGCAAGGAAAGAGAAATTGATTTGTGCTCTCTTGTTTTGGACGTCCCTGGATCAAATACATAACTTTATTGCAGGCTTCAAGCCAATATTAGTATTACTAATAATAGTAGCAAATATCGACAAATGTGAAATAAAACTAATAAAATTAACAACATCACACAGGAACATAACAGCAGGATACAGTACAACAGATTAACAAAATGTCAGCTCTGACTTAATTGCAAAATTTTAGAGTTCCATAACATACACCAGGGCGTGTTTCAATATGACGCAATGGCACACTTTTGATGACAGAGAACAGCGTGACATAACGGTAATACCAACATTTTGGTGAAGTTATGCCAGTAGATAATATAACCGAAGGCGCCCACCTCCACCCCCACACATTCCACAGACAGAGGTTTTCTTAAACCTCGATCCCGCTTTATATTACAGTAGTTAACTGGATTAAATTTCACGTTTGAAGGGAGGTAAAAATATGGGGTCTCATGAAGTTTAGTACCATATATCCGATTATCATAAAAATTTCCTATGTTGCAACGGACACATCCTAACCCAGGGGCAGGGACGCAGTAAGGTACAGAACGAATTTTTTATCGTACTTCGAACCTGCAAAATAATTTCGTACCGAACTTCGTATCGTACCGTACCGTACGATATTATTTTTTTCGTACATCGTACCGAACTTCGTACCAGTACAAAATGAAGTTCGATTAATCTTTTTCATTTATCGTACTAAATTTCGTACCAGTACGAAAACAGGTACGATTCGCTTGGCAGCAATTCCGTACCGTACCAACTACCAATGTCCAAATCAGCTTTATTTGTAACCCGGGAGACAGTGCCAGATGCTTGCAGCATTGGCGCCCCCTAGTTAAGATTAGAATATTCTGCCAGTTTTTAATTTGATGACATTCGGGATTTCCTCCACCAACCATCTCTGCGCACGGAGCAAATCTTCATACCCGATCCAGAACTGGTCTCTCCACTTCAGCCGTATACTCGACTGTCCTCCTGAGGGAGTACGAATAGGCTACAATTTAATTCTATGTTTTAAATCGATATTTGGTCCATCTAACCTGACGACACTTTTCCATATTGCCATTCTCAGATTGAGTATTCCCACAAAATGGTAATTCCCGCAAATGTACATAGTTCTGTGTCTTTGGAAGAATTCGAAATAAATTGGAACTTTCGATGCTAAAAGTATGTAATTTTATTTAACCAGTATGTGAAGAATAAGATAAAACAACAAATATAGTTAGCAAACAATAAATTACTAAACATCACGTGTAGAGGGCATCATTGAGCACCACCAGGGGGTTTTCGAGCTGTGAAACCAGAGTGTTCAAAGGTAAATTTGTTAAAAGATAAATAAACATGATAATCATTTTTGGGGGGTGTCCAGAGTCCTTTTGACCAGAATCGCGTATCGTCTAACTATAATGAATAGACGGAAGATCATTACATTTTTAAAGATAATTGTTTAAATTAAAAGAATGTTGACACTAAAACAAAAATATTCGGATTCAAAATTCTTAAAGTTGCATAGTAATTTTTCATACAATGATCATTGCAAAAATGCAAGAATACACTGGTTAGTGGGGGAAGCCGTGAGCAATTTTACGTGAACCACCGTGCAACAGCGAGGCGCCCAGCAGACCCCCTATAATCATCATCCCTCACGGGACTCAAACCTGCGTCAAGACGATCGGAGATGCGCATACCTGTAGTAAAAAAGTTTCAGTGCTTTCAAAAAACTATAACCCTAGTTGTGCGCCTGTCGTGATTGATTACTAAAGTGGATACTAAAGTGCAGTGAGTGGCACTTGCCCCTTGGGTGGAAAAAATCATCCTACCACTTCTAATAATTGGATATTTTTTTACAGATTGGTTCCGAATTTTTATCATATAAAAGTTTTGACGTTAATAAATTCAAGAGTGAACAAACATATTTGTTGTCATTTTGAAAGGGTTGGGTACTGCAGAATCGAGAAGGCATTCATTTCTAGTGTCTGCGCAAGATTGAGGTCCTTCGTATTTAATATAGGGAGATTTTACGTGGAAAGCGTTTTTGGCTTGTTATATTTCTCATTCTTTTCTGTGCGTGGACCTGGTTGTTGGAGGAAGACGTACGCATACATTATCTCTCACGGGATTCGAACCTGCGTCATGACAATCAGAGATACGTATCTCAATGCGTATTCCCAACGCTTTACCGATTAGGCTGACCGGATACTATAACTCTGCCTGATGTCACGTCAGGTAACAGTATAGTAGGGGTTAACGAAATACATTTATTCCATTTCTGCATTTGAATATTTCCCTGAGAATTTTGCTGAGCAAAATATACGAGTGAGATAAAGAGAGGGGAAACGGTGTTATGTCGAACAGCATAACCGGTCAGGTTAGTTTACAAGTAGGTTTCGTCTAAAGGACATGGTTTGTGATCAGGATAGATAGGTTAGTTGAGGGATTTTGATTAGGTATAGGCAAGATAGGGGAGGTGGGTTGTGGATGAATAGGAAGAGGTGGGCTGGTTGGAGATAGACAGACAGAGGAGGGCATGATGGGGATAAGAGGTGGCGGTGCTTTGAAGATAGGGAGATGTGCTGAGTATGATCAGGTCAAGTAGGATGGGGAGATAAGATGGGATATTGTTGTTATGTGCACGCCTCCCAAAATATATGTGTATAGATAGTTACGTCACTCCTGTTTTGAGAAATTTCAAACGACTTGTTGCTCCAAGACACTTGAGTGAATATGTTATAACAATAGGTTCTACAGAAATACACGTTCTTGGTGAAGCACCTTGTTCGACTCCGACGATTATTCGCTTATACGATGCAATGGAAATGTTGGCAGCCTGATTTAACTTGCTGCGTAAGCATAGAGCAATCACAAAATTGCTAAATACACCAATGTTTTCTTTTCAAAACCTGTGGATTCTAATATCTGAACAAAATGAAATCGAATAGTTTAAGGATGTTGTGTCACGAATCGAATATTTTGCACAATCCCGTTCATGACTATCGCCCCGGCTGCATATTTCTCACACGGAAACCCTTTCAAGATTCCCCTCAAACGAAGGGGCAGAGAAAACTATGGTCGCACTATCAAGGCTTCAAGTTGTCAAAATGAAGCCATTATCACATAGCACTCGGCACTTGTGCAAAAGCTTATTCTATACATGCTTAGGGATGTCGATCAGTAATGCAGGCGAACACGAATTGCCGCTTTCCTGTGTCAATCTTGTTCAACGGTGATGGAAAGAAGCAATGGTGACAGAAGCGACGGACATCGCAACCCCCTCCCAAATTTCGGGGCGCAACCACCAACGATAATACAACAAAAATTTACGATAAAATAGCCCGGGAGCCCAGGCTATATTTTCGCTCAGAAAGGTGTGCTGTATTAGGGCATGTGAGAAAAGGAAATGTTAGAGTTGGCCTACTTCTCCACGAAAAGATATGGAACGGAGGAAGGCGCCTGTCTCTAAGACAGGAGTAGAGTAAGAAAGCACTACTAATTCACAAACATGTGGAAAGATAGACACCTCGAACCATACAAGTAACGGCACAAAATAGATTGTATTTCAATATATATAATATTATATGTAGGGTAAGAATTCTATTCGGTCAAAATTATATTTCACTCCTTATTTTCCCATTAATTACCAACAAGTTTCAAATATTTATTTCAACTGCGACGTCCAAAATCTTTTGTTTTTGATGAAACATATCGTTGAGGCATACGTGACTTCTTCTTGGCAAAAAGAATTTTATTAATAAATTTTTATGAAAATCCAGTATACCGCGTTGTTAAACTGAAGTAAGTGGTGCCCGGTTAGCTCAATCTGCAAAGCATCGGGAATACACCGAGCTACGCATCTGGTTCGTCACGACGCAGGTTCGAACCCTGCGGGGGACGATGATTATATGCGAGAGGTCTGCTGAAAGCCTAGACGCTGCACGGTGGTCCACGTAAGCGCTGATTACCGCTCCCTCCACCAACCAGCTCCATGCACAGGACAATGTTTAGCCGATTGAGATTTGAAGTAATGATGAAGTAAAAGTCATTTGTAATATGTTGTAGTGTAAGGCTACTCTATGAAATACGAGCTATCGCATCATTTCACCCAAAAACAGTCGTGAACCCCTCTTAAAACTAGTCGACTCTTAGTAAAAACGCTTGTTCTTATGGGGTACCCGGTTGGTTCAATCGGTAAAGCATTGGGAATACGCAGCACTAAAGTCCTGGGTTCGAATCCCGCTGAGCAATGATTATATGCGAGAGGCCGGCTGGACGCCTCGACTGCGCTCCACGTGCTTACGGCTTCGTCCACCAACCAGATCAAAGCGAAGGAAAAAGTTAAGTCGAAAACCTTCACCCCCAATTCGGGGCTGGTGTCTGCACGAGAGGTCGTGGTTCGCCATGTGATTGAGCTGTATTAACGGCTTTTCAGGATAGAAATGAAATCCTATAAAATAATGTCTTAATCTTAGGTTTGGAGATTTTTCCTTTGTTTTTGTGTCGGTATGGGGAGGGAAAATGCCCAGAACAGTTAGAAACAGACCTTTGCAGAGTTTATGTGCTGTGCGTTACAGCGCAAAGTGCCTTACTGAAGGACGCGCCTCATCTTGAATATTTTACCAACTTTCGATCTGAAATCAAATATTTATACATTTAAACTTTATTGCTTTTCATCATCAATCAGATACAAATAATAAGAATAAAACATATTGAGATGCTTCGAAAAGTCACTGCTTTTCATTATCAATCAGATACAAATAATAAGAATAAAATATATTGAGATGTTTCGATAAGTCACTGCTTTTCATTATCAATCAGATACAAATAATAAGAATAAAATATATTGAGATGTTTCGAAAAGTCGCTGCTTTTCATTATCAATCAGATACAAATAATAAGAATAAAATATATTGAGATGTTTCGAAAAGTCGCTGCTTTTCATTATCAATCAGATACAAATAACAAGAATAAAATATATTGAGATGTTTCGAAAAGTCACTGCTTTTCATTATCAATCAGATACAAATAATAAGAATAAAACATATTGAGATGTTTCGATAAGTCGCTGCTTTTCATTATCAATCAGATACAAATAATAAGAATAAACTATTTTGAGATGTTTCGAAAAGTCACTGCTTTTCATTATCAATCAGATACGAATAATAAGAATAAAGTATATTGAGATGTTTCGATAAGTCACTGCTTTTCATTATCAATCAGATACGAATAATAAGAATAAAATATATTGAGATGTTTCGATAAGTCACTGCTTTTCATTATCAATCAGATACAAATAATAAGAATAAAACATATTGAGATGTTTCGATAAGTCGCTGCTTTTCATTATCAATCAGACACAAATAATAAGAATAAAACATATTGAGATGTTTCGATAAGTCGCTGCTTTTCATTATCAATCAGATACAAATAACAAGAATAAAATATATTGAGATGTTTCGAAAAGTCACTGCTTTTCATTATCAATCAGATACAAATAACAAGAATAAAATATATTGAGATGTTTCAAAAAGTCACTGCTTTTCATTATCAATCAGATACAAATAATAAGAATAAACAATCTTTTTACAGCCACTTCTCGGACAGGGTTAGAATAGCTGGAAAGTTATGACTATATCCTGCTTGACTTAGCCTACCCAGATATTACACCCTGGGTTGAGTAAAGGGTATGGATAAACGAGCCAGACTCGAACCCGAGATCTTCAACCTACGAAGACAACATATTTAACCATCAGGCAACCGCCCACATATATATTCGCTGCTTTCCGTTATCATTTAAATACAAATATTAAGATTAAAATATACTCATCTAAATCTCTGCGATTATATGAGCTACACTTAACAAAATGTGCTGGTCAGTTGTCATTATTATTTAATCGACCAAGGCATCATGTTGCTAAGTTGTATATTTTGTGTTTTCGTGCGAAGAAAAAAATCTTCTATAACTTCAAAAAGGGAAGATTGGAATTCCAGATAATTCGTATCAGAGTTTTGATGTTGAGTCGTCCAGACATTGGAAATAAATTCACAGATGCGTAAACACTTTTTAAAACTTTGTCCGTTATGAAAAGCTTATTCTCAGCGACACAATTAATAAGTGGTAACACACCTTCCAGGCTTCGGTAAAAAAGATTTGAGTTTACAGATACTCGAGGCTGCTATAAACCATTGAATTTAAAGTTTAATTTTTTTATCGCATATTTTATAAATATGGGCCTAACTGACAAACCGCGATCTCTATTGAAGCCATATTTTTCTATTTCTACGAACATCACGAAATTATTCACCAAAATGGTGTGCAGGGCAAATACGGGAAATCCATAAATGCTGAAACTTAATCTCTTCATCTATCACTCCAGTTGCATCTTAACATTCTCATTTCAATAACCATCGAACTCAACCCCGGTATCAGCGATCGACGCTTGGAATCTTTTCAACTGATCTTTGTTGAAGTAGCATTCCCGCATCTCCAATGTTTCAACCTGACATTGATGAACGATTTCACTGATTGTAGATAATCCTTCATCTCCTCCGAGTTTGTTGACGTTGTTCCCAGCCAGATCCAGGACCTTCATCTGAAAACAAATCAAGAATATTTATAAAACTATCGTTTCCGAAAAGCATCGCAGGGTTGGAGAGTCAATGAACTATTGAATTCTTAGTTTATCAAGCATGGGCTAATGATACGCACAATCACGTTTCATAATTTATCAACAGTCCATACATGGCTAAATATAAATAAGATTGAATTCGTATAATATTCATTACACCAGTTAGTTCATCTCATCCCACATTCCAAATGGAACTGAACCACCACAGCAATGTGCAGTGAGTGATATCTGCCCTGGGCGATGGTAAACCCAATTCTTCCTTTATTCCTTCTAGTCGCCTCCTATAACACAGAGGAAATACGTTAGAACTATTGCGATCAGTATATATTAGTATTATATAGTATAGGTCTGAGTAGATCACCATGATTCATCCATGGATCATGCTTGGCAATACATAATACGACATAAGTTTGTTGATAGGATTATGACGTCAATAATTGCGCTTCAAAAATTGTGATCTTTGAAAATCATTCTTCCAACTTCTCAGATCAATGATGCGAGATGTTTAAAAACTCTGGTGTGGGACAAAATACCCCTGGACAGAATCTCTCCCACTGAAACATGGACAAAATCCCCCCGGTGCTGAAATGCAGAGATATTGCGATTTTGTAAATTTAATTAAAAAATGCAATATTTATACAGGTATGAGATATGAATACAACAAGTGAAGGGTTTAGAAGGGGAGGGAAATTTAAAAAAATTGAAGTTAAATTTTGGTGTCATAATCGGCGACGCGGGCTCTAACTATAGAGTTGATATTGTACATCATCATAATATTATAGCAACAAATTCCGGCGGAGGAGCGAAAAATCTTTGAAATCTTGATAGTTGCGACTATCTTTGAAGTTTTTTGAAATTGTTTTGCGTATTTTCTATGGTTGCCTAGGATACCTGACCAAAAGTGATAATCCAACAAACATAAACATGTACAACACGATTTATCAGTGGCCCATGTTTGTACCAAGAAAATATTTCTGGGGTACGGGTTCATATTTTCAAGAGTTTGAAAATTCATAAACAAACTTCTCAGACAGATGTGAGATGTTTCAAAACTCACCTTTGCATTGCGAGTGTTTTCTTTGAAAGCTTTGATTCCATCTATTGTTATATCACAATTCCGAGCATTAAGTTTCTTCACTTGACATTGTGAAACAACTGATCCAAGTTCACCGCAACCACCTGCTGTACCAAGGTTCTGGTTGCAACCGACATCCAGTTCATCGAACTGAAACAAATAAAATACGCGAATAATTTGGAGCGGACTTTTAGTCCTATAGGTTCGGGCTTTAGAACTGTCCTAGCGTATTTCCTAAGTGTCTCTAGAAGCAGTTAAAAGAAAACAAAATGGCGATAGGTGGTTTTACTGTCACCCAGAGCAGATATCCCTTACTGCACTTTACCATGATGTTTCGATTTTGCAATGTTTTCCCGATAAAATTGTAGTTGCTGACACTGTATTCTGTAGTAGATTTTCGGTAAATTCCAACTAAACTCAAATTTACTTGGAAAAAAATGACAAAACGTAAAATTGAGTCCCAGTCACCAATAAAAATCGCAACATCTCTTCAAACCAGTAGGATCCTTATAAAGCTCAATACGACAAATTCAACACAATAGCATATATTTTCTGAATATTTTGAAAAATAACATTCTTTTGATATTTTCAATCGCCGCTGGTATGTATTGAATTGATTAAGCCATCTGTATTCATTGACTTTTGTTTAAAATGCCCCATAATTTTTGGCTGATTACTGTAGAAAATATCATCTCTAAAGTGCGATGTTCCCGAACACTTTTTCGTGGTGATTCTACAAATCATATAATTCAGACAGTCCAGCACGAATACAACACTGCAACTTGCAGTTATTACTCATTATGTTAGTTTTAATTTGATTTTTGAATAAAAAAGATAAAAACGTCGACAAAAAAAACAGGGTTCGAAATCCTGCATTTTGAAAATCTATCCTGAACTTACCTATCAATCAATCAATCATATTTTATTAGTCATTCAAGCAAAAACACATACATAAAGTAAGATATTAAAACCGAAAATACATGAATAAGTGTGATCAGAAAACTCGATACAGTCAACTGCATTAGCTTGTGATGGGCAGGATAACCGCGCAATGACCATACGGTCTACTATGTCAGCGGCTACCTTTACAAGACAAACCTGCTACAAATGTGCGTAACAAAAACCATCCTCACTCTAAGCGAGGCCGAAATCACTTTGGTTACGCTTGTGCAAATGTATTATGATAATTAATGTGCTCACCAAAACGATGACGCTTTGGGTTTATGTAGAATAATTTTATAAATTCTAGAAGAGAAATTCGGCAATCGATAAGATATGACATCATAACTAGCAATATGCTGAAAACGTTCCTATTTTAACAGCAATATAACTTGTTATTTTGCCTCGGGCACCGTCTCATCGGAAAATCGTAGCGCAACTTTCGTACTTTGTTTTTGCAACTCCGAGGCGCCTCGCTGTTGAAAATCTCTTAGTGAACACTGATGCACAGTTGCGATTACCATGACCCGTCTCAAAGTGTGCGGATCTTCAGAAACGTCATCCAACTTTTAATCATTTTACATAGGAATGCGGTCAAGTTACCTCGGTAAGACTCATTTTAAAAACAACAATTTATTATGGTTTTGTTCTCAATTTTCCTTAAATAAGTCAAAAAAAAATGTTAACTTTTCATGTTTGTATCAGGCATGGCCAAACATAAATATGTACAACACAAATTATCACTGACCCATGTTTGTACAGAGATAATAATCCTGGATTTATTCATTATCTCATCGGGTAATATAAAATATTATTTTTAATTTGTGATACAAATTGTTAATGCAACAAATTACGGTACAAATGAGCCATCAGTCGTCCGATGTGGTACGGCTTTGATATTTTCTTCTAGAAGAGTTATTAGACAAATGTGAGATGTTTCCAAACTCACCTTTGCATTGCGAGTGTTTTCTTTGAAAGCTTTGATTCCATCTATTGTTATATAACATCCCGCAGCCTTAAGTTTCTTCACCTGACATTGTGAAACAACTGATCCAAGTTCACCGCAACCACCTGCTGTACCAAGGTTTTCGTTGTAACTGACATCAAGTTCATCGAACTGAAACAAATAAAATATGCGAACTATTTGGAGCGGACTTTTAGTCCTATAGGTTCGGGCTTTAGAACTGTCCTAGCGTATTTCCTACGTGTCGCAAGAAGCAGTTAAAAGAAAACAAAATGGCGATAAGTGGTTTTACTGTGACCCAGAGCAGATATCACTTACTGCACTTTACCATGATGTTTCGATTTCGCAATGTTTTCCGATAAAAGTGTAGTTGCTGACACTGTATTCTGTAGTAGATTTTCGGTAAATTCCAACTCCACTCAAATTTTCCTGGACAAAAATGACAAAACGTAAAATTGAGTCCCAGTCACCAATAAAAATCGCCACATCTCTTCAAACCAGTAGGATCCTTATAAAGCTCAATACGACCAATTCAACAAAATAGCATATATTTTCTGATTATTTTGGAAAATAACATTCTTTTGGTATTTTCAATCGCCGCTGGTATGTATTGAATTGATTAAGCCATCTGTATGCATTGACTTTTGTATAAAATGCCCCATAAAATTTTGACTGATCACTGTAGAAAATATCAACTCTAAAGTGTGATGTTCCCGAACACTTTTTTGTGGTGATTCTACAAATCATATAATTCAGACAGCCCAGCACGAATACAACACTGCAGCTTGTAAATATTACTCATTATGTTAGTTTTAATTAGATTTTTGAATAAAAAAGATAAAACCGTCGAGCAAAACAGGGTTCGAAATCCTGAAATTTTGAAAATCTTTCCCGAACTTACCTATCAATCAATCATATTTTATTAGCCATTCAAACAAAAACACATACATAAAGTAAGATATTAAAACGGAAAATACATGAATAAGTGTGATCAGAAAACTCGATAGAGTCAACTGCATTAGCTTGTGATGGGCAGGATAACCGCGAAATGGCCGTACGGTCTGCTATGTCAGCGGCTACCTTTACGAGACAAACCTGTTACAAATGTGCGTAACAAAAACCATCCTGCCTGCAGACCAAGACGAAATATTTACAAGTGGCGTTAGCGAGCAGGGTGACTCGGCAGAAAAATTTGCAGCAGATTTAGGTCTGCTAAGTTGCAAACTGCAAGCCGCGCATATAGTAAGTTATGAGTGCTGAGCGTGGATTTCCCGTCTCCACAGCGCTACTCCGTTTTGGCCTGGCAGACTGGGACGTATCTAGGTTATCGACGGATTGAAATAAAGATCGATTATTGAGTTCAATTTGTCATGCATGGATCGAGCATGGCCGAGCATGAATATTTATAACATGATTCATCCGTCACCCATGTTTGTTCAAATATAAGAAATCAGGATTTGTTTATTATCGCACATATGGTAAATTAGATATGATAAATCTATATGATACCCGCCGACATGATACTTTTCTTTTATTGAAATTCACTCTAAGCGAGGCCGAAATCAGTTTGGTTACGTTTGTGCAAATGTATTATGATAATTAATGTGCTCACCAAAACGATGATGCTTTGGGTTTATGTAGAATAAATTTATAAATTCTAGAAGAGAAATTCGGCAATCGATAAGATATGACGTCATAACTAGCAATATGCTGGAAAACGTTCCTATTTTAACAGGAATATAACTTGCTATTTTGCCTTGTGCACCGTCTCATCGAAAAATTGTAGGGCAACTTTCGTACTTTGTTTTTGCAACTCCGAGGCACCTCGCTGTTGAAAATTTCTTAGTGAACACTGATGCACAGTTGTGATTACCATGACCCGTCTAGAAGTGTGCGGATCTTCAGAAACGTCATCCAACTTTTAATCATTTTACATGAAAATGCGATCAAATTTCCTCGGTAAGACTCATTTTAAAAACAATAACACACAAAATATTTTTATTACGTCCTAAGTATGCTGAAAACGGTGTCAAACTAGGTCAACTAAAAATGTGATTCATGAAATAAGATGAATTGACGTAAGAAATGACAGCCGCAGGTGCCTCAGATTAAAATTTGGATGGTGTTATTTACTTTGATTAAAACGTGCGGGGTTGTTCTATTTTATCTTAAAATTAGAATAAAATGGCGTTTTTTCTTTAAAAACTAGAAAAATGTTAATTTCGCACTTCCTAAAAAACACACTGTGAACTCCAATCACAAGCTTTTCAATAAAATGACGTCATTTGCAATGTCACAGTGATAAAAACTCTTCATTTTTTTGCAAGTTCACATCAAACTACGTGTGGTAAAGTTTCATAATTTAGTCCACTGCGTCCCCTCAATGTTCGTTATTGACGCTGATACAAATAAAATATGTCAGTTAGTTGGAGTCAGCTATTAACCGAGGTGTTCAAAGCAAAATACACACAAACAGATATAGCAATGAGTTGGATACAGGGGAGGCTTAAGCATGGGGGGGGGGGGGGGGGGTTGTTCGACGGTTCTCGACTCCAAAAGTTTAAGAGACACTGTTGTCCTGTAAGTACGGTATTAGAATAGTTCCAAACGCATTTCCCGTGCGAGGCTACTAAAAGGAAATTGTGGGATGTCCAAAGTAATACGGTAAATTTCTATTCTACTCCAATTAATTTGGGATCAAACCACATAGCCGTTCACTTGTCTGTTCAAACATAAATTCGATTATTTTACAAAAAAATGTATAATCTGAGAATCAGTTCTAGACTGTCCATCAAACTATCAACTTAATTGAAGTAAAGATTGATTATACTGCTAGTGGTTATCATGTTGGCCTATTATGGTTGAAACCTGAGTTTGGAGTTCCGTCAAGCAGGGCTCGCTAACCCACTCGACCCCTCTTTAAAGCTCTCCGTGAAGTCTTCATTCAATATTTCAGTAAAAACAAATCTTTGAATGAAGAGTGAAGGGGGGTAGCTGCTTCAAAAACTTTCAGCTACTGCCGGCTTTAGGAAGGAGAGAAATTAAATTTTTAAGTTTCGAATTTCTTCATTTCAAATTAAAGTCATTTGAATCAATTTGTGTTTTAAAAAACCTACTAAGGTCTTGTATGTAAATTCCTAGGATATCTGACCAAAAGTGATAATCCAACAAGTTGGAAATCTTTTCACGGCATTTCTAACTTTTCATGTTTGTATCAGGCATGGCCGAACATAAATACTTACAACACGAATCATCACTGACCCATGTTTGTACCGAGATAATATTTCTGGATTGGTTTATTATATCACCGTGTAGTAGAAAATATTATTAAAAGGGTTTGTAAATTATTAAACAAACTTCTCAGACATTCACCTTTGCATTGCGAGTGTTTTCTTTGAAAGCTTTGATTCCATCTATTCTTATATGACAAAATCGAGCATGAAGTTTCTTCACCTGACATTGTGAAACAACTGATCCAAGTTCACCGCAACCAGATGCTGTGCCGAGGTTCTTGCTGCCTCCGACATCCAGTTCATCGAACTGAAACAAATAAAATATGCGAACTATTTGGAGCGGACTTCTAGTCCTATAGGTTCGGGCTTTAGAACTGTCCTAGCGTATTTCCTACGTGTCTCTAGAAGCAGTTAAAAGAAAACAAAATGGCGATGGGTGGTTTTGCTGTCACCCAGAGCAAATATCACTTACTGCACTTTACCATGATGTTTCGATTTTGCAATGTTTTCCGATAAAAGTGTAGTTGCTGACACTGTATTCTGTAGTAGATTTTCTGTAAATCCCAACTCCGCTCAAATTTTCCTGGACAAAAATGACAAAACGAAAAATTGAGTCCCAGTCACCAATAAAAATCGCCACATCTCTTCAAACCAGTGGGATCCTTATAAAGCTCAATATGACATATTCAACAAAATGGCATATATTTTCTGATTATTTTGAAAAATAACATTCTTTTGATAATTTCAATCGCCGCTGGTATATATTGAATTGATTAAGCCATCTGTATGCATTGACTTTTGTTGAAAATGCCCCATAAAATTTTGACTGATTACTGTAGAAAATATCATTTCTAAAGTGTGATGTTCCCGAACACTTTTTTGTGTTGATTCTACAAATCATATAATTCAGACAGCCCAGCACGAATACAACACCGCAGCTTGTAAATATTACTCAATATGTTAGTTTTAATTAGATTTTTGAATAAAAAAGATAAAATCGTCGACCAAAACAGGGTTCGAAATCCTGCATTTTGTAAATATATCCCGAACTTACCTATCAATCAATCAAATCATATTTTATTAGCCATTCAAGCAAAAACACATACATAAAGTAAGATATTAAAACGGAAAATACATGAATAAGTGTGATCAGAAAACTCGATAGAGTCAACTGCATTTGCTTGTGATGGGCAGGATAACCACGAAATGACCGTACGGTCTACTATGTCAGCGGCTACCTTTACGAGACAAACCTGTTACAAATGTGCGTAACAAAAACCATCCTGCCTGCAGATCAAGACGAAATATTTACAAGGTAGGGCGCTAGCGAGTAGGGTGACTCAGCAAAAAAGTTTGCAGCAGATTTAGGTCGGCTAAGTTGCAAACTGCAAGCCACGCATATAGTAAGTTATGAGTGCTGAGCGAGGATTTCCCGTCTCCACAGCGCTACTCCGTTTTGGCCTGGCAGACTGGAGCGTATCTAGGTTATCGATGGGTTGAAATACAGATTGATTATTGAGTTCAATTTGTCATGTATGGATCAAGCATGGTCGAGTATGAATATTTATAACATGATTCATCCGTCACCCATGTTTGTTCAAATATAAGAAATCAGGTTTGTTAATTATCGCATAGATCGTAGATTAGATATGATAAATCCATATGATAACCGCCGACATGATACTTTTCTTTTATTGAAATTCACTCTAAGCGAGGCCGAAATCAGTTTGGTTACGTTTGTGCAAATGTATTATGATAATTAATGTGCTCACACAAACGATGATGCTTTGGGTTTATGTAGAATAATTTTATAAATTCTAGAAGAGAAATTCGACAATCGATAAGATATGACATCATAACTAGCAATATGCAGGAAAACGTTTCTATTTTAACAGCAATATAACTTGTTTTTCTGTTTTGCGCACCGTCTCATCGGAAAATCGTAGGGCAACTTTCGTATTTTGTTTTTGCAACTCCGAGGCACCTCGCTGTTGAAAATTTCTTAGTGAACACTGAAGCACAGTTGTGATTACCATGACCCGTCTCAAAGTGTGCGGATCTTCAGAAACGTCATCCAACTTTTAATCATTTTACATGAAAATGCTATCAAATTTCGTCGGTAATACTCATTTTAAAAACAATAACACACAAAATATTTTTATTACGTCCTGAGTATGCTGAAAACGGTGTCAAACTAGGTCAACTAAAAATGTGATTCATGAAATAAGATGAATTGACGTAAGAAATGACAGCCGCAGGTGCCTCAGATTAAAATTTGATTGGACGGTGTTATTTAAAACGTGCGGGGTGTGTTCTATTTTACCTTAAAATTAGCTTAAAATGACGTTTTTTTCTTTAAAAGCTAGAAAAATGTTAATTTCGCACTTCTAAAAAAACACACAGTGAACTCCAATCACAAGCTTTTCAATAAAATGACGTCATTTGCGATGTCACAATGATAAAAACTCTTTATTTTTTGCAAGTTCACATCAAACTACGTATGTGGTAAAGTTTCATAATTTAGTCCACTGCGTCCCCTCAATGTTCGTTATTGGCGCTGATACAAATAAAATATGTCAGTTAGTTGGAGTCAGCTATTAACCGAGGTGTTCAAAGCAAAATACACACAAACAGATATAGCAATGAGTTAGGCACAGGGGAGACTCAAGCATGGGGGGGGGAGGGTTGTTCGACGGTTGTCTTGTAAGTACCGTATTAGAATAGTTCCAAACGCATTTCCTGTGCGAGGCAATTGAAAGGAAATTGTGGGATGTCCAAAGTAATACCGTAAATTTCTATTCTACTCCAATTAATTTGGATAAAAAATTGGGCTTCAATTACCTAGCCGTTCACTTGTCTGTTCAAACATAAATTCGATTATTTTACAAAAAAAATGTATAATCTCAGAATCAGTTCTAGACATTCAATCAAACTGTCAACTTAATTGAAGTAAAGATTGATTATACTGCTAGTGGTTATCATGTTGGCCTATTATAGTTGAAAATCTGAGTTTCGAGTTCCGTCAAGCAGGGCTCGCTAACTCATTCGACCCCTCTGTAGAGCTCTCCGTAAAGTCTTCATTCAATATTTCAGTAAAAACAAATCTTTGAGTGAAGAGTGAAGGGGGGTAGCTGCCTTAAAAACTATCAGCTACTGCCACGCTTTAGGAAGGAGAAAAGTTAAATTTTTAAGTATCGAATTTCTTCATTTTAAATTAAAGTCATTTGAATCAATTTGTGTTTTAAAAAACCTACTAAGGCCTTGTATGTAAATTCCTAGGATACCTGACCAAAAGTGATAATCAAACAAGTTGGAAATCTTTATACGACTTTCCTAACTTTTCATGTTTGTATCAGGCATGGCCGAACATAAATATGTACGACGCGATTTATCACTGGCCCATGTTTGTACCGAGATAATATTTCTGGATTTATTTATTATCTCACCGGGCAGTAGAAAATATTATTTTTAATTTGTGATACAAATTGTTAAATGACAAATATTGTCACTTTGCGAAGAAAACATAATGCGTCATAAGATTTCCGATATTTTCGCTTAAAAGAGATTATAAATTATTAAACAAACTTCTAAGACAGATGTGAGATGTTCAAAACTCACCTTTGCATTGCGAGTGTTTTCTTTGAAAGCTTTGATTCCATCTATTGTTATATCACATCTCCCAGCATTAAGTTTCTTCACCTGACATTGTGAAACAACTGATCCAAGTTCACCGCAACCACCTGCTGTACCAAGGTCCATGTTCCAACCGACATCCAGTTCATCGAACTGAAACAAATAAAATATGCGAATTATTTGGAGCGGACTTTTAGTTCTATAGGTTCGGGCTTTAGAACTGTCCTAGCGTATTTCCTACGTGTCGCAAGAAGCAGGGGGTTTCACTGTCATCCAGAGCAGATTTCCCTTACTGCACTTTACCATGATGTTTCGATTTCGTAATGTTTTCCGATAAAAGTGTAGTTGCTGACACTGTATTCTGTAGTAGATTTTCAGTAAATTCCAACTAAACTCAAATTTTCCTGGACAAAAATGACAAAACGTAAAATTGAGTTCCAGTCACCAATAAAAACAGCAACATCTCTTCAAACCAGTAGGATCCTTATACAGCTCAAATTCAACACAATAGCATATATTTTCTGATTATTTTGAAAAATAACATTTTGATATTTTCAATCGCCGCTGGTATGTATTGAATTGATTAAGCCATCTCTATGCATTGACTTTTGTTGAAAATGCCCCATAAAATTTTGTCCGATTACTGTAGAAAATATCACTTCTAAAGTGTGATGTTCCCGAACACTTTTTCGTGGTGATTCTACAAATCATATAATTTAGACAGCCCAGCACGAATACAACACTGCAGCTTGTAAATACTACTCATTATGTTAGTTTTAATTAGATTTTTGAATAAAAAAGATAAAAACGTCGACCAAAACAAGGTAAGGTTTTGTAAATCTATCCTGAACTTACCTATCAATCAATCAAATCATATTTTATTAGCCATTCAAGCAAAAACACATACATAAAGTAAGATATTAAAACGGAAAATACATGAATAAGTGTGATCAGAAAACTCGATAGAATCAACTGCATTTGCTTGTGATGGGCAGGATAACCGCGAAATAGGTCTACTATGTCAGCGGCTACCTTTACGAGACAAACCTGTTACAAATGTGCGTAACAAAAACCATCCTGCCTGCAGAACAAGACGAAATATTTACAAGGTGGCGCTAGCGAGCAGGGCGACTCAGCAGCAAGAGTGGCAGTACGGTAGGGTACAGAACGAATTTTTTATTGTACTTCGAACCAGCAAAATAATTTCGTACCGAACTTCGTACCGTACCTTTCCAAAATTTTCCGTACAGTACCGTACGATATTATTTTTTTCGTACATCGTACCGAACTTCGTACCAGTACAAAATTAAGTTCGATTAATATTTTTCATTTATCGTACTAAATTTCGTACTAGTACGAAAACAGGTACGATTCGCTGGGCAGCAATTTCGTACCGTACCAACTACCAATGTCCAAATCAGCTTTATTTGTAAGATCTGGCCAACGCAAGAAACATCACCAACATCACCAAAGTGATGCAGTTTTATGCTATTTGATTTAAAATCCAGCACAATAATACATGGGCTTAACTAAGCATATGTCAGCCAAATATCATTGTTCACATAGCGCATAATATGAGAATGTTAGTCCGGTGGTGATAAATAGTGGTAGGACGAGCCCAGTTTTTCGCGAAAAAAAATCTGACATGAAGCAATATTTAGCATATTAGCAGCATTGTGTCGTCACAAGAAATTTTTCTCTCGACAAATGAATGTTCGTTGTGCAACCCACGTGAGTTTCATGGGGTTATAAGAACTAGAGATGAGCCGATACCGATACAAGTACCGATACCACCTTCGTAATTTATATTCCGATACCGAGTACTTTATTAAATATGTTAGGCGCCTTTTTGTATCCACATACTTATGCCTTTGTTATAGTTGCACTCATGTATGTATGTGCCTACGTACTTTTGTACCCTTGAACTCTTGCATCCATTTGAGTGCAAACTTTAATGGGTGAAAATGTACTGAATTGTTGCTGCGTTCAAGCATACATGGGTCCAAAGATTGAGTGCAAATGTTCGTGGTTACACAACTATCGTGACACCTCATTGAAGCCAAGGCCACAATACACATGATGTTGTCTTACCCATGCGTTGCATTACGTTCGAGCAATAAAATAAAAACGGCAATACACGCCTGCATTGCTTTGCGTTAATCGTGTTCACTTGCGTACAAAGCACAGCCGCAAAAAACGAAACAAGCGCTCAGCGGTAGCTTCCATAGCAAGCTGTTCTTCTTCATTGGAAAGCGTAAGGAGATGCTTGCACAGCATTGCGCTTGCGTAAAGCAAACCAGGAAAAACGCAACCTAGGCGAACGTGTAGTGCGACCTTAAAACTTTTTTCTGCATCAAAAAGAGCATATAGTGAGTGGGTTGATGGGTTTTATTTCATAAAACCTAAAGTGTAAATAAAATTGTTCACGCGTGACATGCCCGTTTTAATTATTTTTGAAGTGGAATGCGAGGTCTTTCCGTGTATTATCAGTAAATAAAGCGTATTTGTACGCTCCGTTGTAAAGATGTATCCGGTATCGGTTTTCGTATTGGTGATGAAAATTTACCAATGCCAGTACCGATACTACAAAAAATCACCCTATACTTGCCGATGCCGATACCGATACATCGGCCGATCTCTAATAAGAACGTTATCATTGTGCATTTTTAAATCTGGTATTTCTGGTGCAATTTACGTTCTCTTCAAATTACTGAATATTGCTATTTATTTTTTAATACCAGACAGACGTATTCCCGACATGCCTCGTTGTCTATATCGTGACTTGGCTGTTTTTTTTTACAAAATATATCTTCTATTTAAGATGAGCTTCATCTAACACCCGACTTAAAAACAGCCTAAATATATCTTTATATTCGGATGATAACATACTTCTGCGTGTCAGAGTACAAACAAAACGTAATAGCGGTGGTTACCGGTTAACTTAGTTGCATAGTTTGGTCAGGAGGAGAGAGTTTTTTTTAAGTTAATTTTCATAAAATTTCCGCGAGCCTGCGTTGCGCAATATTTTTTCCTTGATTCATTTTGTATATTTCGTAGCATTTAGGCTTTGAAGTGAGAATTTTATTCAATTTTTTCAAAAATTTCAGCAGGCTTCCGGCGCTCAGGTACATTTTCCTGTCGGGTAATGTTTATTTCACTCTTAAAACATGTATTTTTGTTTCGTTCTCAATAAAATTTTGCGCGCCTCCGGCTCCCTAATCTTTTTGTAAATTTGAAAGACTATGTTTGCATGTTGGAAAAAATGTGCCCCCTCCTAAATTATTTTCTTAATCCGCCACTGTATTCGGGCAGTGCTTCCTACTCCACTGTGAATTTTAAATATAAACCGGTCAAAGCACATCGGCGATGCTAACGATATATTCAGGAACTACACCGTGATTTTTAGTATTATGAATGCTGCTCATCTTGTTGATTTTAATTGGGTTATCACAACTTACATTATTACAGAAAAATGCATTCAGTTTAATACGTCATAAATCAGCGGCCTATATGTATTTCCACGCAATCACAAAGTTTTACGCCACTGCAGTAAAACCGATATACGACATAGCTCATCTAATCAGCTCAAGTGAATCAGTTGCATTTTCATTACCATACCTGCGCCGCTTTCAATCATTTTAAAATTGCCCTTTAGTTAAAAATTCTTTGATAGACACAATTTATATTATCAGAGCCCCGTTATGAAACGGCATAGATGTTGAATGACATTTTTTTTTTGAATTCATTTGAGAAGAATAAAGTGTAATGCGAAGGTACGAAAAATAGTACGGTACGAAATAAATACCGAACTTCGTACCGTACAGTACTAAGTAGGAAAATTGAAAAATGAATCGTACCGTACTATCGTACCGGAAAATTCGTACCGTACCGTACCGTACTACCAGCCTTGCTCAGCAGAAAATTTGCAGCAGATTTAGGTCTGCTAAGTTGCAAACGGCAAGCCACGCATATCGTAAGTTTTTATGAGTGCTGAGCGGGGATTTTCCCGCTTTTAGATATGATAAATCTATATGATAACCGCCGACATAATACTTTTCTTTTATTGAAATTCACTCTAAGCGAGGCCGAAATCAGTTTGGTTACGTTTGTGCAAATGTATTATGATAATTAATGTGCTCACCAAAACGATGATGCCTTGGGTTTATGTAGAATAATTTTATAAATTCTAGAAGAGAAATTCGGCAATCGATAATATATGACGTCATAACTAGCAATATGCTGGAAAACGTTCCTATTTGAACAGCAATATAACTTGTTATTTTGCCATGGGCACCGTCTTATCGGAAAATTCGGGTTATTCGACGGTTCTCGACTCCAAAAGCTTAAGAGACACTGTTGTCCGGTATTAGAATAGTTCCAAACGCATTTCCTGTGCGAGGCAATTGAAAGGAAATAGTGGGATGTCCAAAGTAATACGATAAATTTCTATTTTACTCCAATTAATTTGGGATAAAAAATTGGGCTCCATTTACCTAGCCGTTCACTTGTCTGTTCAAACATAAATTCGATAATTTTAAAAAAAAAAATGTATAATCTGAGAATCAGTTCTAGACATTCAATCAAACTATCAACTTAATTGAAGTAAAGATTGATTATACTGCTAGTGGTTATCATGCTGGCCTATTATAGTTGAAAATCTGCGTTTCGAGTTCTGTGAAGCAGGGCTCGCTAACCCACTCGACCCCTGTGTAGAGCTCTCCGTAAAGTCTTCATTCAATATTTCAGTAAAAACAAATCTATGAGTGAAGAGTGAAGGGGGGTAGCTTCCTCAAAAACTATCAGCTACTGCCACGCTTTAGGAAGGAGAGAAGTTAAATTTTTAAGTTTCGAATTTCTTCATTTCAAATTAAAGTCATTTGAATCAATTTGTGTTTTAAAAAACCTACTAAGGCCTTGTATTTATGTACAACACGAATTACCACTGACCCATGTTTGTACAGAGATAATATTTCTGGATTGGTTTATTAAATCACCGTGTAGTAGAAAATATTATTAAAACGGTTTGTAAATTATTAAACAAACTTCTCAGACATATGTGAGATGTTTCAAAACTCTTGGAACAGCAGGTGGTACCAAGAGTTGCTCAATCGCTGGTATGTATTGAATTGATTAAGCCATCTGTATTCATTTACTTTTGTTTAAAATGCCCCATAAAATTTTGACTGATTACTGTAGAAAATATCATTTCTAAAAAGCGATGTTCCCGAACACTTTTTTCGTGTTGATTCTACAAATCATATAATTCAGACAGCCCAGCACGAATACAATGCTGCAGCTTGCAGTTATTACTCTTTATGTTAGTTTTAATTTGATTTTTGAATAAAAAAGATAAAAACGTCGACAAAAAACAGGGTTCGAAATCCTGCATTTTGTAAATCTATCCTGAACTTACCTATCAATCAATCAAATCATATTTTTATCAGGCATTCAAGAAAAAACACATACATAAAGTAAGATATTAAAACGGAAAATACATGAATAAGTGTGATCAGAAAAACTCGATAGAGTCAACCTCATTTGCTTGTGATGGGAAGGATAACCGCGAAATGACCGTACGGTCTACTATGTCAGCGGCTACCTTTACGAGACAAACCTGTTACAAATGTGCGTAACAAAAACCATCCTGCCTGCAGAACATGACGAAATATTTACAAGGTGGCGTTAGAGAACATGGGTGACTCAGCAGAAAATTTGCAGCATATTTAGGTCTGCTGAGTTGCAAACTGCAAGCCACGCATATCGTAAGTTTTTATGAGTGCAGAGCGAGGATTTCCCGTCTCCACAGCGCTACGTAACTCCGTTTTTGGCCTGACAGACTGGAGCGTATTTAGGTTATCGATGAGTTGAAATAAAGATTGATTATTGAGTTTAATTTTTCATGTATGGATCAAGCAAGGCCGAGCATGAACATGGATAACATGATTTATCAGTCACCCAGGTTTGTTCAAATATAAGAAATCAGGATTTGTTTATTATCGCATAGATCGTAGATTAGATATGATAAATCTATATGATAGATTTAGAATTTATTTGACCGCTTTAGAAACTGTCCTAGAGTATTTCCTACATGTCATTAGAAGCAGTTAAAAGAAAACAAAAAACGCGATAGGGGGTTTTACTGTCATCCAGAGCAGATTTCCCTTACTGCACTTTACCATGATGTTTCGATTTTGCAATGTTTTCCGATATAAGTGTAGTTGCTGACACGTATTCAAAATTATTTTATTCGAGATTCGACTCGAAAAATATTGTTGACTTCCACTCGGAATAAATGTAATTGTTATCAAACCAGGGCGTTGACTTTATATTTATTATCCTCCTTCTTTATTCAACAACATTTAGGAGAGTTTATCAAAATATGAACATCAATGAATATTATTGTTACAAACTCAGAGGTGAGAATAGCACAGACATATTTTGTTATTCGTCACTGATGGATCGCTAGAGACGACTATGGCTCATGCTTGATAAAATAAATTTCTGATTGTGAAGAGCGATGGAAACTGAACAACGATTTGCTCTGTCTACATTAATATCACGTTGATTCCATTCTCTCATCATCATTTCTTTGATCAGGATGAGCTTTGTGGTGGTCGCAGATTTTGCGTAAATGTGACCTTTCTCGGTTGAAAAATGCCAGCCTAATGTTCGAATGTTTTACGCGAACGACGTTAGCTAAGATGGATTTGATAGTAGCGTTACTATGTTTAAAGTTCTCTGAAATTGTTTTGCGTATTTTCTATGGTTGCCTAGGATACCTGACCAAAAGTGATAATCCAACAACTTGGAAATCTTTTCACAACTTTCCTAACTTTTCATGTTTGTATCAGGCATGGCCGAACACAAATATGTACAACACGAATTAACACTGATCCATGTTTGTACCAAGATAATATTTCTGGATTTACTTATTATCTCACCGGATAGTAGAAAATATTATTTTTAATTTGTGATACAAATTGTTAAATGACAAATATTGTCACTTTGCGAAGAAAACATAATGCGTCATAAGACTTCCGATATTTTCGCCCAAAAGAGTTTGTGAATTATTAAACAAACTTCTAAGACAAATGTGAGATGTTTCCAAACTCACCTTCGCATTGCGAGTGTTTTCTTTGAAAGCTTTGATTCCATCTATTGTTATACCACATTCCGCAGCATTAAGTTTCTTCACCTGACATTGTGAAACAACTGATCCAAGTTCACCGCAACCACCTGCTGTACCAAGGTTCTTGTTCCAACGGACATCCAGTTCATCGAACTGAAACAAATAAAATATGCGAATTATTTGGAGCGGACTTTTAGTTCTATAGGTTCGGCTTTAGAACTGTTCTAGCGTATTTCTTACGTGTCGCAAGAAGCAGTTAAAATAAAACAAAATGGTCGATATGTGGTTTTACTGTCACCCAGAGCAGATACCTCTTACTGCATATTACCATCATGTTTCGATTTTGCAATGTTTTCCGAAAATAGTGTAGTTGCTGACACTGTATTCTAAGTGGATTTTCGGTAAATTCCAACTCCACTCAAATTTTCCTGGACAAAAATGACAAAACGTAAAATTGAGTCCCAGTCACCAATAAAAATCGCCACATCTCTTCAAACCAGTGGGATCCTTATACAGCTCAAATTCAACAAAATGGCATATATTTTCTAATTATTTTGGAAAATCACATTCTTTTGATATTTTCAATCCCTGCTGGTATGTATTGGATTGATTAAGCCATCTGTATTCATTTACTTTTGTTTAAAATGCCCCGTAAAATTTTTGACTGATTATTGTAGAAAATATCATTTCTAAAGTGTGAAGTACCCGAACACTTTTCCGTGTTGATTCTACAAATCATATAATTCAGACAGCCCAGCACGAATACAACACTGCAGCTTGTAAATATTACTCATTATGTTAGTTTTAATTAGATTTTTGAATAAAAAAGATAAAAACGTCGACCAAAACAGGGTTCGAAATCCTGCATTTTGTAAATCTATCCTGAACTTACCTATCAATCAATCAAATCATATTTTATTAGTCATTCAAGCAAAAACACATACATAAAGTAAGATATTAAAGCGGAAAATACATGAATAAGTGTGATCAGGAAACTCGATAGAGTCAACTGCATTTGCTTGTGATGGGCAGGATAACCTCGAAATGACCGTACGGTCTACTATCCTGCCTGCAGACCAAGACGAAATATTTACAAGGTGGCGCTAGCTAGGAGGATGACTCAGCAGAAAATTTGCAGCATATTTAGGTCTGCTAAGTTGCAAACTGCAAGCCACGCATATAGTAGGTTTTTATGAGTGCTGGGCGGGGATTTCCGTCTCCACAGCGCTACTCCGTTTTGGCCTGACAGACTGGAGCGTATCTAGGTTATCGACGGTTTGAAATGAATATTCATTATTGAGTTCAATTTGCCATGCATGGATCAAGCATGAATATTTATAACATGATTCATCCGTCACCCATGTTTTTTCAAATATAAGAAATCAGGATTTGTTTAATATCGTATAGATCGTAGATTAGATATGATAAATCTATATGATAACCGCCGACATGTTACTTTTCTTTTATTGAAATTCACTCTAAGCGAGGCCGAAATCAGTTTGGTTACGTTTGTACAAATTTATTATGATAATTAATGTGCTCACCAGAACGATGCTGCTTTGGGTTTAGGTAGAATAATTTTATAAATTCTAGAAGAGAAATTCGGCAATCGATAAGATATGACGTCATAGCTAGCAATATGCTGGAAAACGTTCATATTTTAACAGCAATACAACTTGCTATTTTGCCTTGTGCACCGTCTCATCGAAAAATTGTAGGGCAACTTCCTTACTTTGTTTTTACAACTGCGAGACAAGCAGGCGAAAATTTCATCATTAACTCGAAGCATTAATCATTTTACATAAAAATGCGATAAGGTTCCCTCTATAAGACTCATTTTAAAAACAACAATACACAAAATATTTTTATTGCGTCCCAAGTACGCTGAAAAACGGCCTCTAGGTGCACTAAAAATGGGATTTATAACATAAGATGAATTGACGTCAGAAATGGAAGCTGCAGGTGCTCCAGATTAAAATTTGATTAAATGGCGGTATTTTTTGATAAGAACGTGCGAAAGTGTTTTATTTTACCTTAAAATTAGGATAAAAAAGAGTTTTCCAATTTGAAAACTACAAAAATGATAATTTCGCACTTCCTAAAAAAATACACTGTGAATACTGATCCTCAGCTTTTCAATAAAATGACGTCATTTGCACAATGATAAAAACTCTTCATTTTTTTGCAAGTTCACAACAAACTACGTATGTGGTAAAGTTTCATAATTTAGTCCACTGCGTCCCCTCAATGTTCGTTATTGACGCTGATACAATGAAATATGTCAGTTAGTTGGAGTCAGCTGGGGGGCTTGGGGTTAAATGACGGTCCTCGTCTCCAAAAGTTTAGAAGACATTAAACGCTTGTTTTTTTTCGTGTCCCCGAAGCGCATTGCTCGTTGACCTGTAATTACGGTTCTTAAATAGTCTTATACATATTTCCTGCGTGTCCTAAGAGGCAGTTCAAAGGAAATTGTGGGATGTCCGAATTAATTCGGTGAATTTCAATTCTACGCAAATTAATTTGGACATAAATTGAGAGACAAAAAACTCATATATTATAGAAAAAAATGTATAATTCGAGAATCAGTTCTGGACTGTCAATCAAACTATCAACTTAATTGAAGTAAAGATTGATTATAACTGCTAGTGGTTATCATGTTGGCCTATTATGGTTGAAAATGGCAGTTTCGAGTTCCGTCAAGCAGGGCTCGCTAACCCACTCGACCCCTCTGTAAAGCTCTCCGTAAAGTCTTCATTCAATATTTCAGAAAAACAAATCTTTGAGTGAAGAACAGTGGGGGGGGGGGGGGGGTGGGGGGGGGGGGAAGGGGGGGGGGGGGGGGGGGGGGGTAGCTGCCTCAAAAAACTATCAGCTACTGCCACGCTTTAGGAAGGAGAGAAGTTAAATTTTTAAGCATCGAATTTCTTCATTTCAAATTAAAGTCATTTGAATCAATTTGTGTTTTAAAAAACCTACTAAAGCCTTGCATGTAAATTCCTAGAATATCTGACCAAAAGTGATAATCCAACAAGTTGAAAGTATACGAAGTTTTTAACAGAAATGCATCAGGTAGAAATCTTCATTTAATTTCAAAGTTGTTCGAACAAATTTCACTTATGATCAGAAGATTCTTGACTTCACTTTGAGTTGAAACTTTAGAGATCGCACAGAAGAGTTTGGTCGTCATGTTGGTGGTAGATCGGATATTAAGAGTGTAGATTTCAATAAAAATGTATGATGGGAAATGAAAGACCAAGGTACTTATTGTCAATTGTTTTGGCTTAACATTTTACACATTTTCCTGTACATGCCACGATCGGTGTAGCAAGCCAGCGCTTCCGTGAACCAACGTGCATCGGCAAAGCGTCCAGCAGAACTCTCGCGTATATTAATTCCTCACAGAATTCGAACCCAGAACCTTAGAGATAGAGATGCTTAGCGCGAAGTCTATTCACAACTGGTTATCGACTAAGCTAAACGGGCACCCTTCACCGACTGAGGTTATCGGGCACCTCAAACTACCACCCTAACTAATAGACCGTTAGTTAAATAGCTCCTACGCATCCCAGGTTACACCCTGGGTTACATGTTCAACCACTGGGCCATTGCTTCAAGGAATTGTTAAATAAAGTTGGTTCAAGAGTTGGGAAAGAAAATGATCGCCCCTCACTTAAAGGCACCAGGGGTATGTTTAAGCATAGAAGTCTAATTTGAGCAGAAATGTCTGAAAAACTTGGTTTAGTTTGAACGAATAAAATATCACAAATGCAGCGTTTGCAGTTTTGCTGCAAATATTTGAAGTGATCCAGTGGTTCGTGGTATAATCATTTGATACCTTTTGTTTGGAAAAATTAAATGGACGAATATTTTATAATCAAACTTTCTACGAGCAATTGCGATACAAAAGATCCCTGCAAATTTTATGTTCTCATGTTCAAACATCTTACTATGTAATTGATTATTTGACCGACTTGGAGTGCGGAGAATTAAAGTAGGAAATCGTTCTAATTTCAACCTTTGTGAATTTTATGTAGCGTTTCATACCTTCCCACAAACTTTATATTTGCTCAATTCCTTAATTTCTTCCTCATTGGCTTCTAGTCTCTCAACCTGATTCATCAGAAGATTCTTGACTTCACTTTGGGTTGAAACTTTAGAGATCGCACAGAAGAGTTTGGTCGTCATGTTGGTGATGGATCGGACATCAAGAGTGTGGATCTTAATAGAGATATAAGATTGGAAATGACAGACCAAGGTACTTATTTGTCAATGTCAAGTCATTGTAAAAAATTTCACATTGTAAATTAGGATTCAAAGAAGACAAGTAAACAAGTTAAAACTATGGTTGTGAACTAGGATGGGATTTCATTTTTTTCTCCTGCCGAGAATACAACTTAACCATAATGATGATGTACCACGCCCTCTCGTGCAGAAAGCAGTTCCGAATCGAGGTGAAGATTTTGCCTTAACATTTTGCTCATTTTTCTATACATGACATGATTGGGGGAGGAAGCCGTGAGCAGCGCTTCCGTGCACCGGCGAGGCGTCCGACCGACCTCTCGTGTATAAAACTCCCTCACAGGATTCGTATCCAGGACGATAGAAATGCTTAGCGCGAAACGTATTTCCGAGACTGAGGTAATCGGGCACCTTAAACTACATCCCTGACTAACTAACTTGGCACCATAGCTAACAGATCGTTAGTCAAATAGTCCAAACGCATCCCAGCTTGCGTTGCCACAAAGGTTTTCTTGTTGTTATTCGTTCATTCCTGGTAGATCTCTCTAACGGTTCTACTTTAAGTTATTATATTGATGTTATAAGACTACGAGGTAGAACTGGGCGGCATATCAATAAGACGGTAAATACCGGTATTGAGTTTTCCAAAATATAGTATCACGTTAATTTTCGAAATGTCGGTTTGCCGCGATACCAGTATTTCGTGATATACCGTCTAAAATGGGTGCAAGTTGATGCATTATCGCGTCAAGTAAGAAAAAATGAAAACGGGCCTTTAGACCCCTTACAATCACCCGCATTTAGATTTATGCACCTGTTTTTTTTTAACTAGGTCGCGCATCACGTGGCTCTCTGAAACGACACAATAGCATGTTTTTGATAGCAGAAAATGGTCATAGCACCGGTAATACCGACATTTTGGCAGTGGTATGCCGGTATAAAATATCCCTGATGCCGCCCAGCTCTACCACGAGGCCAGTGAAAATCAGTATTTGTAACTAGGTAATTGAAAAAAGCTAAGTCTAACCTTTCCACAAACATCATATTTGCTCAGTTCCATAATTTCTTCTTCGCCAATTGTCAGTTCCTCCATCTGATCCATCAGAAGATTCTTTATTTCACGTTCAGTCGCAACTTTAGATATCGCAAGATAAAGTTCAGAGGTCATGTTGGCGATAGATCGGACATCAAGATTGTGTATCTGAAAATTTCGTTAAATCCCGTTTTTTCATCTTAAAAATGGTGTTATAAGCAGAAAATCCAGAAAATTGAGCCCCAGTCACCACTTAAAAACACCAATTACATCTCTCCTAACCGATACATCAAATATAACAAGTGTTACGGCAAGCAAGGTCGTATTTGTGTTTTGGCTTGTTCAAGTTATCTCATCTGGCATAAGTGCCGGATTAGAAATAATTGTGTGCGCCTCCGACGCTCGATCTATCTTTCGTAATGATTGAGTTGATACGTTTTGTGCCATTTCGTGTTTCGCACATAAAAACAGTACGTGGACGGCATCGGCCCGTAGAGAGTCAGTGGTCGATTTTCACTCGTTATGGGCAGATTGCCTTGGGGCGCCACTAAAAAGTTATCGAATATTACACCCGGCAGTAAGATCAAGTATTGATTCCGCCATCTGTATGCATTGGCTTTTGTTTAAAATGCCCCATATTTTTGGACTGATTAATATAGAAAATATCATTTCTAAAAAGCGATGTTCCCGAACACTTTTTCGTGTTGATTCTACAAATCATATAATTCAGACAGCCCAGCACGAATACAACACTGCAGCTTGTAAATATTACTCATTATGTTAGTTTTAATTAGATTTTTGAATAAAAAAGATAAAATCGTCGACCAAAACAGGGTTCGAAATCCTGCATTTTGTACATCTATCCTGAATTTGCCTATCAATCAAATCATATTTTATTAGTCATTCAAGCAAAAACACATACATAAAGTAAGATATTAAAACGGAAAAATACATGAATAAGTGTGATCAGAAAACTCGATAGAGTCAACTGCTTTTGCTTGTGATGGGCAGGATAACCGCGAAATGACCGTACGGTCTACTATGTCAGCGGCTACCTTTACGAGACAAACCTGTTACAAATGTGCGTAACAAATACCATCCTGCCTGCAGAACAAGACGAAATATTTACAAGGTGGCGCTAGCGAGCAGGGGTGACTCAGCAGAAAATTTGCAGCAGATTTAGGTCTGCTGAGCTGCAAACTGCAAGCCACGCATATCGTAAGTTTTTATGAGTCCTGAGCGTGGATTTCCCGTCTCCACAGCGCTCCATTTTAGCCGGACAGAGTGGAGCGTATCTAGGTTATCGATGAGTTGAAATAAAGATTGATTATTGAGTTTAATTTGTCATGTATGGATCAAGCATGGCCGAGCATGAATATTTATAACATGACTCATTCGTCACCCATGTTTGTTCAAATATAAGAAATCAGCACATACCGTATATTCGATAGGATAAATCTATATGATAACCGCCGACATGATACTTTTCTTTTATTGAAATTCACTCTAAGCGAGGCCGAAATCAGTTTGGTTACGTTTGTGCAAATTTATTATGATAATTAATGTGCTCACCAAAACGATGATGCTTTGGGTTTATGTAGAATAATTTTATAAATTCTAGAAGAGAAATTCGGCAATCGATAAGATATGATGTCATAACTAGCAATATGCTGGAAAATGTTCCTATTTTAACAGCAATATACCTTGTTATTTTGCCATGGGCACCGTCTCATCGGAAAGTCGTTGTGCAACTTCCCTACTTTGTTTTTACAACTGCGAGACACGCGGGCGAAAATTTTATCATTAACTCGGAGCATTAATCATTTTACACAAAAATTCGATCAAGTTCCCTCGGTAAGTCGCATTTTAAAAACAACATCACACAAAGCATTTTTATTGCGTCCTAAGTACGCTGAAACCGGTGTCTAGGTGCACTAAAAATATGATTTATAAAATAGGATGGATTGAGGTAAGAAATGGCAGCAGCAGGCGCCTCAGATTAAAATTTGATAGGACGGTGTTTTTTGCTTTGTTTAAAACGTGCGAGAGTGTTCCCTTTTATAACCTTAAAATTAGCTTAAAAATGGCGTTTTTTTTCTTTAAAAACTACAAAAATGTTAATTTCGCACTTCCTAAAAAACACACTAAGAACTCCAAACACAAGCTTTTCAATAAAATGACGTCATTTGCAATGTCACAGTGATAAAAATTATTCATTTTTTTGCAAGTTCACATCAAACTACGTATGTGGTTTCATAATTTAGTCCACTGCGTCCCCCTCAATGTTCGTTATTGACGCTGATACAAATAAAATATGTCAGTTAGTTGGAGTCAGCTATTAACCGAGTGTAGTTCAAAGCAAAATACACACAAACAGATATAGCAATGAGTTGGATACAGGGGAGGCTCAAGCATGGGGGGTGGTTATTCGACGGTTCTCGACTCCAAAAAGTTTAAGAGACACTGTGGTCCTGTAAGTACGGTATTAGAATAGTTCCAAAACGCATTTCCTGTGCGAGGCAATTGAAAGGAAATTGTGGGATGTCCCAAAGTAATACGGTAAAATTTCTATTCTACTCCAATTAATTTGGATAAAAAATTGGACTTCAATTATCTAGCCGTTCACTTGTCTGTTCAAAACATAAATTCGATTATTTTACAAAAAAAATTGTATAATCTGAGAGAATCAGTGCTAGGCTTTCAATCAATCTATCAACTTAATTGAAGTGAAGATTGATTATACTGCTTAGTGGTTATCATGTTGGCCTATTAGAGTTTAAAATGACAGTTTCGAATGCCGTCAAGCAGGGCTCGCTAACCCACTCGACCCCTGTGTAGAGCTCTCCGTAAAGCCTTCATTTCAATATTTCAGAAAAACAAATCTTTGAGTGAAGAGTGAAGGGTGGGGGGGGGGGGGGGGGGGGTAGCTGCCTCAAAAACTATCAGCTACTGCCACGCTTTAGGAAGGAGAGAAGTTAAATTTTTAAGTTTCGAATTTCTTCATTTCAAATTAAAGTCATTTGAATCAATTTGTGTGTTTTAAAAAACCAGGCATGGCCGAACATAAATATGTACGACGCGATTTATCACTGGCCCATGTTTGTAACCGAGATAATATTTCTGGATTGGTTTATTATCTCACCGGGCAGTAGAAAATATTATTTTTAATTTGTGATACAAATTGTTAAATGACAAATATTTGTCACTTTGCGAAGAAAAACATAATGCGTCATAAGTCTTCCGATATTTTCGCTTAAAAGAGATTATAAATTATTAAACAAACTTCTAAGACAGATGTGAGATGTTCAAAACTCACCTTTGCATTGCGAGTGTTTTCTTTGAAAGCTTTGATTCCATCTATTGTTATATCACATCTCCCAGCATTAAGTTTCTTCACCTGACATTGTGAAACAACTGATCCAAGTTCACCGCAACCACCTGCTGTACCAAGGTCCATGTTCCAACCGACATCCAGTTCATCGAACTGAAACAAATAAAATATGCGAATTATTTGGAGCGGACTTTTAGTCCCATAGGTTCGGGCTTTAGAACTGTCCTGGCGTATTTCCTACGTGTCGCAAGAAGCAGGGGGTTTCACTGTCATCCAGAGCAGATTTCCCTTACTGCACTTTACCATGATGTTTCGATTTCGTAATGTTTTCCGATAAAAGTGTAGTTGCTGACACTGTATTCTGTAGTAGATTTTCAGTAAATTCCAACTAAACTCAAATTTTCCTGGACAAAAATGACAAAACGTAAAATTGAGTTCCAGTCACCAATAAAAACAGCAACATCTCTTCAAACCAGTGGGATCCTTACAAGCTCAAATTCAACAAGATAGCATATACTTTCTGATTATTTTGAAAAATAACATTCTTTTGATATTTTCAATCGCCGCTGGTATGTATTGAATTGATTAAGCCATCTGTATGCATTGGCTTTTGTTTAAAATGCCCCATAAAATTTTGTCTGATCACTGTAGAAAATGTCATTTCTAAAAAGCGATGTTCCCGAACACTTTTTTCGTCTTGATTCTACAAATCATATAATTCAGACAGCCCAGCACGAATACAGCTCTGCAGCTTGTAAATATTACTCATTATGCTAGTTTTAATTGGATTAAAATTTGCGACCACCACAAAGCTCATGCTAATCAAAGAAATGATGATGAGAGAATGAAATCAACGTGATATTAATGTAGACAGAGCAAATCGTTGTTCAGTTTCCATCGCTTTTCATTATCAGAGATTTGTTCTATCAAGCATGAGCCATTGTCGTCTATAACGATCCATCAGTGACGAATAACAAAACGTGTCTGTACGAATCTCACCTCTGAGTTCGTAACAATAATATTCATTGATGTTCATATTTTGATAAACTCTCCTAAATTTTATAAAATAAAGAAGTAAAATAATAAATATGAAGTCAACGCTCCGGTTTGATAACAATTGCATTTATTCCGAGTGGAAGTTAATATTTATCGAGTCAAATCTCGAATAAAATAATATTGAATAGAATTTATGTTCGAACGTAAAAGCGAATGGCTAGGTGACTGGAGCCCAGTTTTTGTTTCTCAATTTTTGTCCAAATTATTTTGAGTAATTTTGAAATTCACCGTATTACATTGGACATCCCACAATTTCCTTTTAATTGCCTCGCACAGGAAATGCGTTTGGAACTATTCTAATAACCATACTTACAGGACAACAGTGTCTTTTGTTTGGAGTCGAGAACCGTCATATAACCCCCCCCCCCCCCTCCAAGCTTGAGCCTCCCCTGTATCCAACTCATTGCTATATCTGTTTGTGCGTATTTTGCTCTGAACACCTCGGTTAATAGCTGACTCCAACTAACTGACATATTTTATTTGTATCAGCGTCAATAACGAACATTGAGGGGACGCAGTGGACTAAATTATGAAACCACATACGTAGTTTGATGTGAACTTGCAAAAAAAATATTAATATTTTGGTAGTTTTTAAATGAGAAAACTCCATTTTATTCGAATTCTAAGTGCAGATGAAAAACACTCTCGCACGTTCTAAAGCAAGTAACGCCATTTAATCACATTTTAATCTGGGGCACCTGCAGCTGCCATTTTTTTATACATTCATCCTATTTAAGGCACCTAGGCATCATTTTTTCAAATTTAAGGTAACGCCTTTCGACCGTGACGTCTGTTTGCTTGTACTGTACGAGTTCAATAATACTGACAAAACATAAACACACCTACATGAATAAACATGGAATATATGTAAGACAGGTGACAGGTGATATAGTAAGTTTTTATGAGTGCTGAGCGGGAATTTTCCGTCTCCACAGCGCTACTCCGTTTTGGCCTGACAGACTGGAGCGTATCTAGGTTATCGACGGTTTGAAAT
>OZ023143.1:21040981-21084640 GCA_963675895.2 Styela plicata | reverse complement strand
CGAGCAGGGTGACTCAGCAGAAAAATTTGCAGCAGATTTAGGTCTGCTAAGTTGCAAACTGCAAGCCACGCATATCGTAAGTTTTTTTATGAGTGCTTTGAGCGACGATTTCCCCGTCTCTACAGCGCTAAACTCCGTTTTATAGCCTGGCAGACTCGAGCAGCTATCTAGGTTATCGACGGGTTTGATAATAAAAGATTGATTAATAAGTTTAATTCGTCATGTATGGGATCAAGCATGGCCGAACATGAATATTTATAACATGATTCATCAGTCACCCAGGTTTGTTCAAATATAAGAAATCAGATTTGTTTTATTATCGCACAGATCGCGTAGATTAGATACGATAAATCTATATGATAAACCGCCAGACAATGATACTTTTTTTCATTTTATTGAAATTCACTCTACAGCGAGGCCGAAATCAGTTTGGTTACGCTTGTGCAAATGTATTAGGATAATTAATGTGCGCACCAAAACGATGACGCTTGGGTTTATGTAGAAAAATTTTTATAAATTCTAGAAGAGAAATTCGGCAAACGATAAGATATGACCGTCAATAACTAGCAACATGCAGAAACTTTCCTATTTTTTAACAGCAATATAAACTTGTTATTTTGCCATGTGCACCGTCTCATTGGAAAATCGTAGGGCAACTTCACGTACTTTGTTTTTACGACTGCGAAGACACGCTGGCAAAATTTTTATCATTTAACTCGAAGCTTTTAATCATTTTACATAAAAAAAGCGATCAGGTTCCTTCGGTAAGACTCATTTTATTAACAATAACAACACACAAAAATATTTTAATGCGTCCCAAAGTACGCTGAAGAAAACGGCGTCTATGTAGATGAATTGACGTAAGAAATGGCAGTTGCAGGTGCTCCAGATTTAAAAATTTGATTAAATGGCGTTACTTGCTTTTAGAACGTGCGAGAGTGTTTTATTTTACCTTAAAAATTAGGCATAAAATTGAGTTTTTCCAATTTGAAAACTACAAAAATGATAATTTCGCATTTCCTGAAAAAAAATGACACTGTAAATACTGATCCCCGGCTTTTCAATAAAATGACGTCATTTGCAATGTCACAGTGATAAAAAACTCTTTATTTTTTTCGCAAGTTCACATCAAACTACGTATGTGGGTTTCATAATTTAGTCCCTATGCGTCCCCAGCAAATGTTCGTTATTGACGCGATCTACAAATAAAATGATGTCAGTTAGTCGGAGTGAGCTATTAACCGAGATGTTCAGAGCAAAATACACACAAACAGATATAGCAATGAGTTAGGCACAGGGGAGACTCAAGCAAGAGGGGTGAAGGGGGGATGGGTTAGAGTTATATCACGGCCCTAGTCTCCAAAAGTTTAAGAGACATTAAACGCTTGCATTTTTTTCGCATCCCCCCAACACATTGCCCGGTTGACCTGTAAATTACGGTTCTCAAATAGTCTTAAACATATTACCATGCCTGTCGTAAGAGGCAAATAAAATAAAATTGTTTGGTGTCCGCAATTTAAAAGGTGAATTTCACTCTCTCGTGGCTCAAATTAATTTGGACACAAAATCTGAGAGACAAAAAATTGGGAAGGAACCCACTTAGAGCCGTTCACTTTCAGTTTAAAAATAAATTTGAATATTATAAAAAAAATATATAATTCGAGAATCAGTTCTAGACATTCAATCAACTATCAACTTAATTGAAGTAAAGATTGATTAATACTGCTAGTGGTTATCATGTTGGCCTATTATGGTTTGAAACCTGAGTTTCGAGTTCCGTCAAGCAGGGCTCGCTGACACCACTCGACCCCTCTGTAGAGCTCTCCGTAAAGTCTTCATTCAATTATTTCAGAAAAACAAATCTTTGAATGAAGAGTGAAGAGGGTACACTGCCTCAAAAACTATCAGCTACTGCCACGCTTTAGGAAGCGCGAGAGAAGTTTAAATTTTTTAAGTTTCGAATTTCAAATTAGAGAGTCATTTGAATCAATTTTGTGTTTTAAAAAAACCTACTAAGGCCTTTGTATGTAAATTCCTAGGATACCTGACCAAAAGTGATAAATCCGAACAAGTTGGAAATCTTTATACGACTTTCCTAACTTTTCATGTTTGTATCAGGCATGGCGAACATAAAATATGTACAAACACACGAATTACCACTGACACCATGGTTTTGTACCGAGAAAAATATTTACTGGATTTAATTTATTATCTCACCGGGCTAGTAGAAAATATTATTTTTAATTTTGTGATACAAAATTGTTAAATGACAAATATTGTCACTTTGCGAAGAAAACATAATGCGTCATAAGACTTCCGATATTTTTCGCTTAAAAGAGTTTGTGAATTAACAAACAAACTTACTAAGACAAATGTGAGATGTTTCAAAACTCACCTTTGCATCTGCGAGTGTTTTCTTGAAAGTTTTTATTCCATCAATTGTTATATCACATCTTACAGCATTAAGTTCACTTCACCTGACATTGTGAAACAACTGATCCAAGTTCACCCGCAACCACCTGCTGTACCAAGGTTCTCGTTCCAACTGACATCCAGATTCATCGAACTGAAACAAATAAAAATATGCGAATTATTTGGAGCGGACTTTTAGTCCTATAGGCTCGGGCTTTAGAACTGTTCTAGCGTATTTCCTACACGAGTCCCTAGAAGCAGTTAAAAGAAAAACAAAATGGGCGATAAGTGGTTTTACCTGTGACCCAGAGCAGATATCACTTGACTGCATATTACCATGATATTTCGATTTTCATAATGCTTTCCTCCATACAAAGATGTAGTTTGCTGACAACTGTAATTCTGTAGTAGATACATTTCGGTAAATTCAAACTATGCACTCAAGTTTTTCTGGACACAAAAATGACAAAGACGTAAAAGTGAGTGCCAAGTCACCAATAAAAAATTGCCCCATCTCTTCAAACCAGTGGGATCCTTAATAAGCTCAAATTCAACATGATAGCCTAATATTTTCTGATATATTTTGGAAATAATATTCTTTTGATATTTTCAAATCGCCGCTGGTATGTATTGAATTGATTAAACCAGAATGTATTCATTGACTTTTGGAATTAAAATGCACCAATAAAAATTTGACTGATTATTGTAGAAAAATATCATCTCTAAAGTGTGATGTTCCCGAACACTTTTTTCGTGTTTTGGCTTCTACAAATCCATATAATTTCAGACATAGCCCAGCACGAATACAACACTGCAGCTTGGTAAATATTACTCATTATGTTAGTTTTAATAGATTTTTGAATAAAAAAGATAAAATCGTTCGACCAAAACAAGGTATGGTTTTGTAAATCTATCCTGAACTTACCTATCATCAATCAAATCATATTTTATTAGCCGATTCAAGCAAAAAACACATACATAAAGTAAGATATTAAAACGGAAAATACATGAATAAGTGTGATCAGAAAACTCGATAGAGTCCACAGCATTTGCTTGTGATGGCAGGATAACCGCGAAATGACCGTTACGGTCTACTATGTCAGCGAGGCTACCTTTACGAGACAAACCTTTTACAAATGTGCGTAACAAAACCATCCTGCCTGCCAGAACAAGAACGAAATATTTACAAGGTGGCGCTAGCGAGCCACGGTGACTCCAGCAGAGAAGTTGCAGGCAGCAGATTTAGGTCTGCTGAGTTGCAACTGCAAGCCACGCATATCGTAAGTTTTTATGAGTGCTGAGAGCGGAGGATTTCCCGTCTCCCACAGCGCTACTAACTCCGTTTTGGCAGACTGGAACGTATCTAGGTTATCGATGGGTTGAAATAAAGATTGATTCTTGAGTTTAATTTGTCATGTATGGATCAAGAATGGCCGAAAATGAATATTTATAACATGATTAATCAGTCGCCCATGTTTGTTCACAAGATAAGAAATCAGGATTTGTTTAATTATCGCATTAGATCGTAGATTAGATATGATAAATTCTATATGATAACCGCCGACATTGTAACTTTTCTTTTATTGAAATTCACTCTAAGCGAGGCCGATATCACAGTTGGGTTACGTTTATTGGACGAATGTATATATGATAATTAATGTGCTCACCAAAAACGATGACGCTTTGGGTTCAAGTAGAGAATAATTTTATAAAATTAGAGATGGGCCGATACCAAAATTTTCGCCGATATCGATACAAGTAGTCCGATACCCACTCTTCGTAATTTATATTCCCGATACCAATACCGCCGATACCCGATAGTACTTTATTAAACATGTTAAAGGCCTTTTTGTATATCCACATACTTATGCCCTTGTTATAGTTGCACCCACGTATGTGAGCGCCTACGTACGTTTGACTACCTGCTGGAACTATTGCATCCATTTGAGTGCAAACTTTAATGGGTGAAAAATATAATGAAATGTTGCTGCGTTCAAGCATACATGGGTCAAGAGATTGAGCGCAAATGTTTGTGGTTTACACAACTAACGTGCACATCTCATTGAGACCAAGGTCACGATACACATGAAGTTGTCTTACCCGATTTCGTTACGTTCGAGCAATAAAAATAAAAACGGCAAATACACGCCTGAACGCGTTCACATACATCTCACTGTATGCCTAACAAAGCACCAAACGCAATAAAATGAAACAAAGAGCACTCTGCGGTAGCTTTCATAGCAAACTGCTCTGTTTCATTAGAAAACGTGTATACAGAGCATTGCGCTTGCGTAAACCAAACCAGGAAAAAACGCAACCTAAGCAAACGTGTAGTGCGACCTTAACACCTTTTTTTCTTGCATCAAAAAGAGCATTATAGTGAGTGGATTGATGGGTTTTATTTAATAAAACCCAAAGTGTAAATGAAATTGTTCACACTGCGAGACATGCCCCGTTTTAAATTATTTTTCAGAGCAGACAGGAAATTCGAGGGTCTTTTCATTTGTTATCAGTAAATAAAGCCTATTTGTACGCCCTGTTGTAAAGATGTACCCGGTATCGGTATTGGGACTCTGGTATCGGCGGTATCGGTGATGAAATTTTTTCGATATAAGTACCAGATTCCGATGCTACAAAAATCACACCGATAAATTGCCGAATACCGATTCCGATACATCGGCCCTTCTCTAATTATAAATTTTAGCGATAAGATATGAAGTCATAACTAGCAATATGCTGGAAAACGTTCGATATTTTAACAGCAATATAACTTGTTATTTTGCTTTGTGCACCGTCTCATCGGAAAATCGTAAGGCAACTTTCGTACTTTTGTTTTTCGTAACTCCGAGCACCTCGCTGTTGAAAATTTCTTAGTGAACACTGATGCACAGTTGTGACTACCATGACCCGTCTCAAAGTGTGGCGGAACTTCAAAAACCTCATCCAACTTTTAAGAAATCATTTTACATAAAAATGCGATAAAGTTCCCTCGGAAAGACGCATTTTTAAACACAACAATTTATTACCAGTTTTGTTCTTAAATTTTTCTTTAAAAAAGGTCAAAAAAAAAATTCTAGGTATATCAGGCCGATCTAATCAACCTCGAGTCTGTTATTGGTATCTTTGTTTTCAAATCGCATTTTCTTCCTAAACTTGATCTGTCATGTCTATACTCGTCACCTGTCATACATAATACTTGTATATTGTCGTCCATGTTTTATTCATATAGGTGTGTTTATGTTTTGTCAGTGTTATTGAACTCGTTACAGTTACAAAGCAGACAGACGTCACGGTCGAAAGGCGTTACCTTAAAATTTGAAAAAATCGGCTCCTAGATGCCTTAAATAGGGGTGAAGTGTGAATTTATAAGAAATGGCAGCTGCAGGTGCCCCAGATTAAAATTTGATTTTAAATGGCGTTACTTGCTTTAGAACGTGCGAGAGTTGTTTCATCTGCACTTAGAAAAATAGAATAAAATGACGTTTTCTCATTTAAAAACTACAAAAAATATTAATATTTTTTTGCAAGTTCACACACCAAACTACGTATGTGGCAAACAGTTTCATAATTTAGTCCACTGTGTCGTCCCCTCAATGTTCGTTATTGACGCTGATACAAATAAAATATGTCAGTTAGTTGGAGTGAGCTATTAACCGAGGTTGGCTGTTCAGAGCAAAATACACAACAAAACAGATATGGCAATGAGTTAGGCAAGAAAAAACCACTGCTGACACAAGCAGGGAAGGAGTTATATGGACTGTCCTCGACTACACAAAAAGAGATTAAACGCTTGCATTTTAAATGCTTTCAGACGCGCATTGACTTGTTGTCCTGTAAGTACGTTTTCATAATAAGTCTGTATTTCAGTGTGTCGTAAGAGGCAAATAAAAGAAAATTGTGGGGATGTCCAAAGTAATACGGAAAGGTTCAAATACAACACCAATAAGAATTGGACAAAAATGGAGAAACAAAAAACTGGCTTCCAGTCACCTAGCCGTTTACACTTGTCTGTTGGAAACCATAAATTCGGAATATTTTAGAAAAAATGTATAATTTTTGAGGTTGAGCGCAGTTGTAAAATCAAAGCACAGTTTTTTAGTTCTTTGGTTAATGTGTAAATATTTCGCTGAAGGTTGAAACAATACAGGTGACTATTGCGACAGTGTTGGGTTTTATCAACAACATCATACAATTAGGAATTTAACTTTATTTTCTGCAAATATAATCGTATTCAAAATTATTTTATTTCTTAGATTTCGATTCGATAAATATTGTTACCTTCCACTCGGAAGAAAATGCAATTGTTATCAAACCAGAGCGTTGACCTTAATTTATTATTTTACCTTCCTTCTTATTCAACAACATTTTTAGAAGAGTTTATCAATGATATCGACATCAATGAATATTATTTGTTACCAAACCAGAGGTGAAAACCGTTACAAGTCATATTTTGTTACAACAAGTGAAGGGTTTAGAAGGGGAAGGGAAATTTAAAAAAAAATTGAAGTTAAATTATGATGTCATAATCGGCCGACGCGGGCGCTAACCTATAGGAGTTGATATTAGTACATCATCATAATATTTATGAGCCGACAAATTTCCAGCCGGAGGAGCAAAAAATTCTTTGAAATCTTGATAGTAAGCGTTACTATCTTTGAAGTTTTTTGAAATTGTTTTGCGTATTTTTCCATGGTTTGCCTTAGGAATACCTGACCAAAAGTGATAATCCAACAAAGAATAAACATGTACAACCACGATTTATCAGTGGCCCATGTTTTGTACCAAGAAAATATTTCTGGGGTACGGGTTTCATATTTTCAAGAGTTTGTAAATTTATAAAACAAACTTCTCAGACAGAGTGTGAAGATGTTTCAAAACTCAACTTTTGCATTGCGATTGTTTTCTCTTTGAAAGCTTTGATTCCATCTATTGTTATATCACATCCCCAAGCATTAAGTTTCTTCACCTGACATTGTGAAACAACTGATACCAAGTTCACCGCAACCACCTGCTGTGTACCAAGGTTCATGTTTGCAACCGACAGCCCGTTCATCGAACTGAAACAATTAAATTATATGCGAATTATTTGATCGGACTTTTAGTCCTATAGGTTCGGGCTTTAGAACTGTTCTAGTGCGGTATTTCCTACGTGTCGCCGGAAGCAGTTTACAGGAAAAACAAAATGGCGATAGGTGGTTTTTACTATCACCCAGAGCAGATATCACTTACTGCACTTTTACCATGATGTTTCGATTGTGCGTAAATGTTTGCCGATAAAAGTGTAGTTGCTGACACTGTATTCTATAGTAAAGAACTCCACTCAAATTTTCTGTGTTGGACAAAAATGACAAAATGTAAAATTGAGTTCCAGTCACCAATAAAAATCGCAATATCTCTTAAAACCAGTAGGATCCTTACAAAGCTCAATACGACAAATTCAACCAAAATAGGATATATTTTCTGATTATTTTGAAAAATAACATTTGTCTTTTGATATTTTCAATCGCCGCTGGTATGTATTGAATTGATTAAGCCATCTGTATGGATTGGCTTTTGTAATAAAAATATGCCCCAGAGAAATTTTGACTGATTATTGTAGAAATTATCATTTCTAAAAAGCGATGTTCCCGAACACTTTTTTTACGTGTTGATTCTACAAATCATATAATTCAGAACAGCCCAGCACGGTGAATACCAACACTGAGCAGCTTGTAAATATTACTCATTATGTTAAGTTTTAATTAGATTTTTGAATAAAAAAAGATAAAAACGTCGACAAAAAAAACAGGGTTCGAAATCCTGCATTTTGAAAATCTATCCTGAACTTACCTATCAATCAAATCATATTTTATTAGCCATTTCAAGCAAAATCACATACCATAAAGTAAGATATTAAAAACGGAAAATACATGAATAATGTGTGATCGCAGAAAAACTCGATAGAGTCAACTGCATTTGCTTGTGATGGGCAGGATAACCGCGATATTGCACCGTACGGGTCTACTATGTCAGCGGGTACCTTTATGAGACAAACCTGTTACAAATGTGCGTAACAAAAACCCTCTCCTGCCTGCAGAACAAGACGAAATATTTACAAGGGTGGCGTTAGAGAACATGGGTGACTCAGCCAGAAAATTTGCCGCAGATTTAGGTCTGCTGCTGAGTGTCCAAACTGCAAAGCCACGCATAATCGTAAGTTTTTATGATGTGCTGAGCGAGAGGATTTATCCCGTCTCCATCAGCGCATACTCTCGTTTTGGCCTGACATACTGGAGCGTATCTAGTTTATCGATGAGTTGAAATAAAGATTGAATTATTAAGTTTAATTTACCATAGATGGGATCAAGCAAAGCCGAGCATGAATAATGGATGATTACATGATTAATCCCAAGAATCACCCAGGTTTGTTAAAAGATAAGAAATCAGAACTTGTTCATTATCGCATAGATCGTTAGATTAGATCATGATAAAGTCGATATGACATAGATTTTTAGAATTTGATTTTGACCGCTTTAGAACTGTCCTAGAGTATTTCCATACATGTCACTAGAAGCAGTTAAAAGAAAACAGAAAAAACGCCGAAATAGGGGGTTTTACTGTCATCCAGAGCAGATTTCCCTTGTACTGCACTTTACCATGATGTTTCGATTTTGCAATGTTTTTCCGATAAAAGTGTAGTTGCTGACACGGCTAGTCATTATATTTTATTCGAGATTCGACTCGAAAAATATTGTTGACCATCCACTTGACAATAAATGTAAAATTAGTTATCAAACAAGAGGTTGACTATCATACTTATTATTTTTACTTCGTAGGTCAAATTTTTTATTTGCTTTACAGTTAGGAGAAAAAAAAAAAATTCAAAAGCAAAATAGCAAAACATCAATGAATATTATTGTTACAAACTTAGAGCGGTGAGAATATCGCGCACTGTCATATTTTGTTGATTCGTCACTGATGTATCGTTAGAGACGACTATGGCTCATGCTGATTATTGTAGAATAAATCTCTGATTATGAAGAGCGATGGAAACTGAACCAACGATTTGCTCTGTCTACATTAATATCACGTTGATTCCATTCTCTCATCATCATTGTCTTTGATCGGGATGAGCTTTTGTGGTGATCGCCGCAGATTTTTGCGTAAATGTGAGTCTTTCTCGGGTGTAATAATGTCAGCCTAATTTCGAATGTTTTACGCAAAACTTACGTTAGTAAAAATGATATTTGATTAGTATGTGCATTACTATCTTACATAAAGTTTTCTGAAATTGTTTTGCGTATTTTGCCCTATGGTTGCCTAGGATGACCTGACCAAAAGTGATAATCCAACAAGTGTGAAAATCTTTTCACGACTTGACCTAACTTTTCATGTTGTGTATCAGACATGGCCGAACATAAAATGTGCGTACAAACACGAATTATCACTGACCCAACGTGTTGTACAGAGATAATATTTCACAGTTTGGTTTATTATCTGTACTGTGTAGTAGAAAATATTATTAAAAGAGGTTCGGTAAATTATGTCAAACTCAACAAACTGACGATGTGTTTCAAAATGAGGTGTGAGATGGGGGGGGGGGGGGGGGGGGTTGGGGGGGGGGGGAAACTCACCTTTGCATTGCGAGGTGTTTTTTTTTGTGAAAGTTTTCATTCCATCTATTGTTATGAGTCACATCCCCACCCAGCATTAAGTATCTTTCTTCACCTGACATTGTGAAACAACTGAGATCCAAGTTCATTCACCGCAACCACACCTGCTGTAAACCAAAGGTTCATTATGCTAACGACATCCAGTTCATCGAACTGAAACAAATACAAAATATGCGAATTATTTGGATCGGACTTTTAGTCCTATAGGTTCGGGCTTAAGAAGTGTCCTAGCGTATTTCCTACGTGTCGCAAGAAGCAGTTAAAAGAAAATACAAATGGCGATAGGGGGTTTTACTATCACCCAGAGCACAGATATCGCTTACTGGCACTTTACCATGATGTTTCGATTTCGCAATGTTTTCACCACGATAATAGTGTAAGTTGCTGACACTGTATTCGGTAGTAGGATTTTCGGTAAAATTCCAACTAAACTCAAATTTTCCCTGGACAAAAATGACAAAACGTAAAATTGAGTCCCAGTCACCAATAAAAATCGCAATAGTCTCTCTCAAACCAGTGGGATCCTTATACAGCTAAAATATCAACAAAAAATGCATATTATTGTTCTGATTATTTTGAAAAATAACATATTTCTGTTTCATATGCTGGTTTCATCGACCGCCGCTCGGGCTATGTATTGAATTGATTTAAGCCATCTGTATTCATTGGCTTTTGTTTTAAAATGCCCATAATTTTTTGACTGATTACTGTAGAAAAATTTCATTTCTTAATAAGCGATGTCTCCCGAACACTTTTTTCGTGGTGATCGCAAGATTTTTGCGTAAATGTAGATCTTTCTCGGTTGAATAATGCTCAGCCTATGTTCGAATGTTTTACGCAAAATGCAACAATTGTAATTTTGCTGCAAAAATATTCGAAGTGCTCAAGTGGTTCGTGTTATTGTCATATTATGCCTTTTGCTTGGAAAAAAATTAAACGGACGAAATTTTTTTTATAATCAACATTTCCACTAAGCAATTGCAATTTACATGAGGTCTCTGCAAATTTTATGCAAACTTTTCACGTTTCAAACATCTTCCTATGTAAATTTTTAATTATATATGACCGATCAGATTGTAGAGAATTTAAAGTAGGAAATCATTCTAATTTCAAACCTTTTTGAATTTTTATTTAGCGTTTCATACCTTCCCACAAACTTCATATTTGCTCAATTCCTTAATTTCTTCCTCGTTGGCTTCTAGTTTTCTCCAACCTGATTCATCAGAAGATTCTTGACTTCACTTTGGGTTTGAAACTTTAGAGATCGCACCAGAAGAGTTTTTGGTCGTCATGTTGGTGATGGGATCGAACATCAAGAGTGTGGATCTTAATAGAAATATATGATTGGGGAAATGGCAGGCAAAACTGATGATATTTATTATGGACAAATCAAAGCGATAAATTAGATTGGAAACTGAGGACTAGGGATCCCTACAACTGCTTTTCTGCAAAAAACAAAACCCCCAATTTAGAACTGGATCACATTATTTTTTTTGCGAAAAAGTTCATAGCATAGCTTACCTTCTTATAAGACAACTGAATTTTTTTGTTTCCTGAAACAAATGAAACAATAGAAACTTTTTATAGATGCGAAATTCTGATTGATTTTTTGCGCAGAACAGAAAAATACATAGCAAATGTTTGTTACATACGTCGTGTACGCATTTTTCTTTGCCATTGTTGATGCGAGAGTTACACTGAATACACAAAATACTATTTGAGTTTCCACTACCACAATAAAGAAGTCAGTGATAATATAAACTCACAGAAGATAGTTTTTTTTAGATTACATTATGATCAACAAATGATTCTGGTATCAAATGCACCTCATTTTTTCCTATACATTTAGGCGCTATGCAGGAAGCCGTTCAATACCAGGTAAGATTTGTGTCACATGTCTTGTGGTTTGTTGTCATGTTGGGATCACTTCAAATATTTTGCAGCATATGCTTTGCATATCTGATTTATTTAATTCGTTCAAATTAAAACCAAGTTTTTTCGGGCATTTCTGCTTCAAAAACTAGACTTTCTATGCTTAAACATACACCCCTGATGCCATCCAAGTGAGAGGGGATCATTTACTTTAACTCTGAACCAATTTTCTTTAACATTTTTGGTGATTTCAGCGATCAAAACCACAGTTATTAAAAGTAGAATATTTACTAAATTACTGTCAACGCGCAACATATGATAGAGAAACTGAGATACAAATGGTGTTTTTTTATAATTTTTTTTTGGCATTAGGATGGACGCTGAAATATATTTAGGCTTGAAGAATTCGAAATACACTATGTCTATGTCATTCAAGGAGAGAAAAAAAAAAAAACACCATTTTGGAAAAAAAAAAAGGATAGCCAGAGAGGTCAAAAAACACCATTTTTTCCGATATTTTTTTTTTGCCTGCAGTGTGCCCATTATGATGTCATTATTTGACATCGAAATGATACGACACAAGTTTTTTTTATGGTAAGTATGAGTCTCTGATGAAGCCGCGCGACAACAAGGCGTTGCCCTTCTGTGGCCCATGCCTGAATTAACCAATATAATTTGTGATCGCGTTTTATTCATGTGCACACTCAATGACGTATTTAAAAAACTTGAAAAAAAAAAGGCGAAAAAAAATTTTTAAAAAGCTTCAGAGGGCAGATTTTAGTCGCCATAAATAGATACTTGTAATTCATTTCAGCGATTCATCATAAGCCGGGAAAGCAATGCCATTATTATATATATATTTTTTTTTTTATAGCCACTTCTTTTGAGTGGAATCACCCCTGTCCAAGGCCCTGTAACAGCGGCCACTTATAGAAGGACAAGGGTTACAATTACTGGAAAAAGATATGATCTTTTCCTGTTTCGGCTTAGCCTACCCAAGTTATTACACCCTGGGTTGAGTGGTGGGCGTGGATAAGCGAGCCGGGACTCGCCGGGGGGGGGGGGACCCGAACCCGAGGTCTTCAAACCTGCGATGCCAAAACTTGTTTTAACCACTAGGCCCATCACGCCCCCACAAATTATATGTATTATGCTCACAGCATAGGCACACTCTGGCTCTGGCCAGTAGAGCGAAAAATACAAATAGTATTTTTTCCCCAGAATTTTGAATGTCTCTGGGCAGGGCGTTCGATTCTAAATTATATGATTTGCGATTTTGATTTTCAATTTGAAAAATTAAATATATTTAAAAAGATGCAATCTTCAAAAAACCACATGTGCCAGTGTTTATATAAAATTCATGGTTGTTCAGACACCCTAAGAGAATGGGTACCATCCGAAAAAAAATTTAGCGAAAAACTGGCAATATCTGTACCTAGAAGATATAAATGTCTTATAAAAAAAATACACTATTTGTATCTCAGTTTCTCTATCATATGTTGCGCGTTGGCAGTAATTTAGTAAAAAATTCTAACTTTGATAACTGTGGTTTGATCGCTGAAATCACAAAATGTTAAAGAAAAAATTGGTTCAGAGATGGAGGAAAGTAAATGGAATTTCCCCCCCCTCACTTGGGAGGCACCAGGGGGCAGTGCAGGTTTATGTCTAGAAGGTCTAATTTGAGCAGAAATGCCCGAAATACTTGGTTTAATTTTGAACAAAAAATAAAATATCACAAATGCAACATTTGTACTTTTTGCTGCAAATATTTTGAAGTGAGTGGATTCAGTGGTTTGTGGTGGTATAGTCCATATTATACTATTTGCTTGGAAATATAAAATGGACGAATTTATAAGTTTTTTTTTTTACGAGCAATTGCAATACAAAACCCTTCCAGCAAATTTTTTTGTTTGTTCTGATGTTCAGACATCATTTAAAAAATGTAATTGCTCATTTGACTCTGACTTGTATTTCAGAGAATTAAAGTAAAGAAAATCATTCTAATTTCAACCTTTGTGAATTTGATGTAGCGTTTTCATACCTTCCCCACAAACTTTATATTTGCTCAATTCCTTAATTTCTTCCTCGTTGGCTTTCTAGTTTCTCAAACCTGATTCATCAGAAGATTCTTGACTTCACTTTGAGTTGAAAAACTTTAGAGATCGCACAGAAGAGTTTGGTCGTCATGTTGGTGATGGATCGGGGACATCAAGAGTGTGGACCTTAATTTGAATATATGATTGGGGAAATGGCCGGGCAAATGATGATATTTATATGACAAGTCAAAGCGATAATTTAGATTGGAAACTGAGGGGGGGAACTAGATCCCTGCAACTGCTGTTCTGCAAACAAATCTAATTAGACTGGATCATATTATTTTTTTGCGAAAATGTTCAAAGCAAAACTTCTTATTATTAAGGGACAACTAAATTTTTTGTTTCATGAAACAAAATGAAAACAATAGACCTTTTTATAGATGCGAATTCTGATGTATTTTGAGTTTCACTACACAAAGAAGTCAGTGATAATATAACTCACAGAAGATAGTTTTTTTTAGATTACATTTATGATCAACAAATGATTCTGGTATCAAATGCACCTCATATTCCTATACATTTGGGGCGCTATGCAGGAAGCCGTTCAATACCAGGGTAAGATTTTGTCACAAATGTCTTTGTGTGGTTGTCATGTTGGATCAATTCAAATAATTTGCAGCATATGCTTGCATTTCTGATATTTTATTGGTTCAAATTAAATCAAGTTTTTTCGGGCATTTCTGCTCAAACTAGACTTCTATGCTTAAAACATACACCTGATGCCTCCAAAGTGAGGGGGGGATCATTTACTTCAACTCTGAACCAATTTTTTCTTTAACATTTTTGTGATTTCAGCGATCAAACCCACAGTTATAAAAGTAGAATATTTACTAAATTACTGTCAACGCGCAACATATGATAAACTGAGATTACAAATGGTTTGTTTTTTTATAATTTTTTTTGGCATTAGGATGACGCTGAAAATATATTTAGGGCTTGAAGAATTCGAAATACACTATGTCTATGTCATTCAAGGAGAGGGAAAAAACACCATTTTGGAAAAAAAGGATAGCCAGAGAGGTCAAAAAAAAAACCATTTTTCCGATATTTTTTGCCTGCAAAGTGCCCATTATGATGTCATTATTCGACATCGAAATGATACGACACAAGTTTTTTTTATGTTAAGTATGAGTCTCTGATGAGCCGCGACAACAAGGCGTGCCCTTCTGTGGCCCATGCCTGAATTAACAATATAATTTGTGATCGCGTTTATTCATGTGCACTCAATGACGTATTTAAAACTTGAAAAAAAAAGACGAAAAAAATTTTAAAAGCTTCAGAGGGCAGATTTTAGTCGCCATAAATAGATACTTGTAATTCATTTCAGCGATTCATCATAAGCCGGGAAGCAATGCCATATATATATTTTTTTTTTTTTATAGCCACTTCTTTTGAGTGGATCACCCTGTCCAAGGCCTGTAAACAGCGGCCTTATAGAAGGACAGGGTTACAATTACTGGAAAAGATATGATCTTATCCTGTTCGGCTTAGCCTACCCAAGTTATTACACCCTGGGTTGAGTGGTGGGCGGCGAGGATAAGCGAGCCGGACTCGCCGGGACCCGAACCCCGAGGTCTTCAAAACCTGCGATGCCAAACTTGTTTAAAACCACTAGGCCATCGCGCCCACAAAATATATGTATATGCTCACAGCATAGGCACACTCTGGCTCTGGCTAGCAGAGCGAAAAATACAAAATAGTATTTTTTTTCCCCAGAATTTTTGAATGTCTCTGCAGGGCGTTCGATTCTAAATTTAGATGATTTGCGATTTGATTTCAATTTGAAATTAAATATATTTAAAGGATGCAATCTTCAAAAAAACCCACATGTGCAAGTGTTATATAAAAAAATCATGGTTGTTCAGACACCCTAAGAGAATGGGTACCATCCGAAAAAAAATTTAGCGAACTGGCAATATCTGTACCTAGAAGATATAAATGTCTTATAAAAAAAACACTATTTGTATCTCAGTTTCTCCATCATATGTTGCGCGTTGGGGGGCAGGTAATTTAGTAGTAAAAATTCTACTTTTATAACTGTGGTTTGATCGCTGAAATCACAAAATGTTAAAGAAAATTGGTTTCAGAGTTGAGGAAGTAAATGATCCCCCCCCTCACTTGGAGGCACCAGGGGCAGGTTTATGTCTAGAAGTCTAATTTGAGCAGAAAATGCCCCAAATACTTGGTTTTAATTTGAACAAAATAAAATATCACAAATGCAACATTTGTACTTTTTGCTTGCAAAAAATATTTTGAAGTGATTCAGTGGTTTGTGGTATAGTCATATTATATACCTTTTGCTTGGAAATATAAAAATGGACGAATTTTATAAGTTTTTTTACGAGCAATTGCAATAAAACCCTTCCAGCAAAAATTTTGTTTGTTCTGATGTTCAGACATCTTAAAAAGTTAATTGCTCATTTGACTGACTTGTATTTCAGAGAATTAAAGTAAAGAAATCATTCTAATTTTCAACCTTTGTGAATTTGATGTAGCGTTTTCATACCTTTCCACAAACTTTATATTTGCTCAATTCCTTAATTTCTTCCTCGTTGGCTTCTAGTTTCTCAACCTGATTCATCAGAAGATTCTTGACTTCACTTTGGGTTGAAAACTTTTAGAGATCGCACAGAAGAGTTTGGTCGTCATGTTGGTGATGGATCGGAACATCAAGAGTGTGGGACCTTAATTTGAATATATGATTGGAAATGGCGGGCAAATGATGATATTTATATGACAAGTCAAAGCGATAATTTAGATTGGAAAACTGAGACTAGATCCCTGCAACTGCTGTTCTGCAAACAATCTAATTTAGGACTGGATCATATTATTTTTTGCGAAATGTGTTCAAAAGCAAAACTTCTTATTATTTAGGACAAACTAAATTTTTGTTTCATGAAAACAAATGAAACAATAGACTTTTTATAGATGCGAATTCTGACGTATTTGAGTTTCACTACACAAAGAAAGTCAGTGATAATATATAACTCACAGAAGATAGTTTTTTTAGATTACATTATGATCAACAAATGTTTCTGGTATCAAATGCACCTTTTCATCATATTCCTATACATTTGGGCGCTATGCAGGAAGCCGTTCAATACCAGGTAAAGGATTTTGTCACAATGTCTTGTGGTTTTTGTCATGTTGGATCACTTCAAAATATTTGCAGCATTATGCTGCATTTTCTGATATTTTATTGGTTCAAAATTAAATCAAAGTTTTTCGGGGGGCATTTCTGCTCAAAACTAGACTTCTATGCTTAAAAAACTTCTATGCATACACCTGATGCCTGCCAAGTGAGGGGGGGATCATTTACTTCAACTCTGAACCAATTTTCTTTAAACAATTTTGTGATTTCAGCGATCAAACCACAGTTATAAAAGTAGAATATTTACTAAATTTACTGTCAACGCGGCGCAACATATGATTAAACTGAGATACAAATGGTGTTTTTTATAATTTTTTTGCATTAGGATGACGCTGAAATATATTTAGGCTTGAAGAATTCGAAATACACTATGTCTATGTCATTCAAGGAGGAAAAAACACCATTTTGGGAAAAAAAGGGATAGGCCAGCCAGCAGAGAGGTCAAAAAACACCATTTTTTTTTTTTTCCGATATTATTTTTGCCTGCAGTGCCCATTATGATGTCATTATTTGACATCGAAATGATACGACACAAGTTTTTTTTATGTTAAGTATGAGTCTCTGATGAGCCGCGACAACAAGGCGTTGCCCTTCTGTGGGCCCATGCCTGAATTAACCAATATAATTTGTGATCGCGTTTAATTTCATGTGTGCACTCAATGACGTATTTAAAACTTGAAAAAAAGACGAAAAAATTTTAAAAGCTTCAGAGGGCAGATTTAGTCGCCATAATAGATACTTGTAATTCATTTCAGCGATTCATCATAAGCCGGGGAAGCAATGCCATATATATATTTTTTTTTTTTATAGCCACTTCTTTTGAGTGGATTCACCCTGTCCCAAGGCCCTGTAACAGCGGCCACTTATAGAAGGACAGGGGGTTACAATTACTGGAAAAGATTATGATCTTATCCTGTTCGGCTTAGCCTACCCAAGTTATTTACACCCTGGGTTGAGTGGTTGGGCGAGGATAAGCGAGCCGGACTCGCCGGGACCCGAACCCGAGGTCTTCAACCTGCGATGCCAAACTTGTTTTTAACCACTAGGCCATCGCGCCCACAAAATATATGTATATGCTCACAGCATAGGCACACTCTGGCTCTGGCCAGTAGAGCGAAAAATAAACAAAATAGTATTTTTTTCCCCAGAATTTTGAATGTCTCTGCAGGCGTTCGATTCAAAATTAGATGATTTTGCGATTTGATTTCAATTTGAAATTAAATATATTTAAAGGATGCAATCTTCAAAAACCAACATGTGCAAGTGTTATATAAAATCATGGTTGTTCAGGGACACCCTAAGAGAAATGGGTTACCATCCGAAAAAAAAATATTTAGCGAACTGGGCAATATATCTGTACCTAGAAGATATAAATGTCTTATAAAAAAAACACTATTTGTATCTCAGTTTCTTCCATCATATGTTGTGCGCGTTGGCAGTAATTTAGTAAAAATTCTACTTTTTATTAACTGTGGTTTGATCGCTGAAATCACAAAATGTTAAAGAAAAATTGGTTCAGAGTTGAGGAAGTAAATGATCCCCCCTCACTTGGAGGGCACCAGGGGGCAGGTTTTATGTCTAGAAGTCTAATTTGAGCAGAAATGCCCGAAATACTTGGTTTAATTTGAACAAAATAAAATATCACAAATGCAACATTTGTACTTTTGCTGCAAATATTTGAAGTGATTCAGTGGTTTTGTGGTATAGTCATATTATACCTTTTGCTTGGAAATATAAAATGGACGAATTTATAAGTTTTTTACGAGCAATTGCAATACAAACCCTTCCAGCAAATTTTGTTTGTTCTGATGTTCAGAATTAAACATCTTAAAAAGTAATTGCTCATTTGACTGACTTGTATTTCAGAGAATTAAAGTAAAGAAAATCATTCTAATTTTCAACCTTTGTGAATTTGATGTAGTAGCGTTTCATACCTTTCCACAAACTTTATATTTGCTCAATTCCTTAATTTCTTCCTCGTTGGCTTCTAGTTTTTCTCAACCTGATTCATCAGAAGATTCTTGACTTCACTTTGGGTTGAAACTTTAGAGATCGCACAGAAGAGTTTGGTCGTCATGTTGGTGATGGATCGGACATCAAGAGTGTGGACCTTAATTTGAATATATGATTGGAAATGGCGGGCAAATGATGATATTTATATGACAAGTCAAAGCGATAATTTAGATTGGAAACTGAGACTAGATCCCTGCAACTGCTGTTCTGCAAACAATCTAATTAGACTGGATCATATTATTTTTTGCGAAAATGTTCAAAGCAAAACTTCTTATTATTAGGACAACTAAATTTTTGTTTCATGAAACAAATGAAACAATAGACTTTTTATAGATGCGAATTCTGATGTATTTGAGTTTCACTACACAAAGAAGTCAGTGATAATATAACTCACAGAAGATAGTTTTTTTAGATTACATTATGATCAACAAATGATTCTGGTATCAAATGCACCTCATATTCCTATACATTTGGGCGCTATGCAAGAAGCCGTTCAATACCAGGTAAGATTTTGTCACAATGTCTTGTGGTTGTCATGTTGGATCTCTTCAAATATTTGCAGCATATGCTGCATTTGTGATATTTTATTCGTTCAAATTAAACCAAGTTTTTCGGGCATTTCTGCTCAAATTAGACTTCTATGCTTAAACATACACCTGATGCCTCCAAGTGAGGGGGGATCATTTACTTCAACTCTGAACCAATTTACTTTAACAATTTGTGATTTCAGCGATCAAACCACAGTTATAAAAGTAGAATATTTACTAAATTACTGTCAACGCGCAACATATGATAGAGAAACTGAGATACAAATGGTGTTTTTTATAATTTTTTTGCATTAGGATGACGCTGAAATATATTTAGGCTTGAAGAATTCGAAATACACTATGTCTATGTCATTCAAGGAGAAAAACACCATTTTGGAAAAAAAAAAGGATAGCCAGAGAGGTCAAAAACACCATTTTTCCGATATTTTTTTTGCCTGCCTGCAGTGCCCATTTATGATGTCATTATTTGACATCGAAATGATACGACACAAGTTTTTTTTATGTTAAGTATGAGTCTCTGATGAGCCCGCGACAACAAGGCGTGCCCTTCTGTGGCCCATGCCTGAATTAACAATATAATTTGTGATCGCGTTTATTCATGTGCACTCAATGACGTATTTAAAACTTGAAAAAAAGGCGAAAAAATTTTAAAAGCTTCAGAGGACAGATTTAGTCGCCATAATAGATACTTGTAATTCATTTCAGCGATTCATCATAAGCCGGGAAGCAATGCCATATATATATATATTTTTTTTTATAGCCACTTCTTTTGAGTGGATCACCCTGTCCAAGGCCCTGTAACAGCGGCCACTTATAGAAGGACAGGGTTACAATTACTGGAAAGATGATCTTTTCCTGTTCGGCTTAGCCTACCCAAGTTATTACACCCTGGGTTGAGTGGTGGGCGTGGATAAGCGAGCCGGACTCGCCGGGACCCGAACCCGAGGTCTTCAACCTGCGATGCCAACTTGTTTAACCACTAGGCCATCGCGCCCACAAATATATGTATATGCTCACAGCATAGGCACACTCTGGCTCTGGCTAGTAAAGCGAAAAATACAAATAGTATTTTTTCCCCAGAATTTTGAATGTCTCTGCAGGCGTTCGATTCTAAATTAGATGATTTGCGATTTGATTTCAATTTGAAATTAAATATATTTAAAGGATGCAATCTTCAAAAAACCACATGTGCCAGTGTTATATAAAATCATGGTTGTTCAGACACCCTAAGAGAATGGGTACCATCCGAAAAAAAATTTAGCGAACTGGCAATATCTGTACCAAGAAGATATAAAAATGTCTTATAAAAAAAACACTATTTGTATCTCAGTTTCTCCATCATATGTTGCGCGTTGGCAGTAATTTAGTAAAAAATTCTACTTTTATAACTGTGGGTTTGATCGCTGAAATCACAAAATGTTAAAGAAAATTGGTTCAGAGTTGAGGAAGTAAATGATCCCCCTCACTTGGAGGCACCAGGGGCAGGTTTATGTCTAGAAGTCTAATTTGAGCAGAAAAATGCCCCGAAATACTTGGTTTAATTTGAACAAAATAAAAAATATCACAAATGCAACATTTGTACTTTTGCTGCAAATATTTGAAGTGATTCAGTGGTTTGTGGTATAGTCATATTATACTATTTGCTTGGAAATATAAAATGGACGAATTTATAAGTTTTTTTACGAGCAATTGCAATACAAACCCTTCCAGCAAATTTTGTTTGTTCTGATGTTCAGACATCTTAAAAAAAGTAATTGCTCATTTGACTGACTTGTATTTCAGAGAATTAAAAGTAAAGAAAATCATTCTAATTTCAACCTTTGTAAATTTGATGTAGCGTTTCATACCTTCCCACAAACTTTATATTTGCTCAATTCCTTAATTTCTTCCTCGTTGGCTTCTAGTTTCTCAACCTGATTCATCAGAAGATTCTTGACTTCACTTTGAGTTGAAACTTTAGAGATCGCACAGAAGAGTTTGGTCGTCATGTTGGTGATGGATCGAACATCAAGAGTGTGGACCTTAATTTGAATATATGATTGGAAATGGGGCGGGCAAAATGATGATATTTATATGACAAGTCAAAGCGATAATTTAGATTGGAAACTGAGACTAGATCCCTGCAACTGCTGTTCTGCAAACAATCTAATTAGACTGGATCATATTATTTTTTTGCGTAAATGTTCAAAGCAAAAACTTCTTATTTATTAAGACAACTAAATTTTTGTTTCATGAAAACAAATGAAACAATAGACCTTTTTATAGATGCGAATTCTGATGTATTTGAGTTTCACTACACAAAGAAGTCAGTGATAATATATAACTCACAGAAGATAGTTTTTTTAGATTACATTATGATCAACAAAAATGATTCTGGTATCAAATGCACCTCATATTCCTATACATTTGGGCGCTATGCAGGAAGCCGTTCAATACCAGGTAAGATTTTTGTCACAAAATGTCTTGTGGTTGTCATGTTGGATCACTTCAAATATTTGCAGCATATGCTGCATTTCTGATATTTTTATTCGTTCAAATTAAAACCAAGTTTTTCGGGCATTTCTGCTCAAATTAGACTTCTATGCTTAAACATACACCTGATGCCTCCAAGTGAGGGTGGATCATTTACTTCAACTCTGAACCAATTTTCTTTAACATTTTGTGATTTCAGCGATCAAACCACAGTTATAAAAGTAGAATTTTTACTAAATTACTGTCAAACGCGCAACATATGATAGAGAAACTGAGATACAAATGGTGTTTTTTATAATTTTTTTGCATTAGGATGACGCTGAAATATATTTAGGCTTGAAGAATTCGAAATACACTATGTCTATGTCATTCAAGGAGAAAAACACCATTTTGGAAAAAACGATAGCCAGAGAGGTCAAAAACACCATTTTTCCCGATATTTTTTGCCTGCAGTGCCCATTATGATGTCATTATTTGACATCGAAATGATACGACACAAGATTTTTTATGTTAAGTATGAGTCTCTGATGAGCCGCGACAACAAGGCGTGCCCTTCTGTGGCCCATGCCTGAATTAACAATATAATTTTTGTGATCGCGTTTATTCATGTGCACTCAATGACGTATTTAAAACTTGAAAAAAAAGGCGAAAAAAATTTTAAAAGCTTCAGAGGGCAGATTTTAGTCGCCATAATAGATACTTGTAATTCATTTCAGCGATTCATCATAAGCCGGGAAGCAATGCCATATATATTTTTTTTTTTTATAGCCACTTCTTTTGAGTGGATCACCCTGTCCAAGGCCCCTGTAACAGCGGCCATTTTATAGAAGGACAGGGTTACAATTACTGGAAAGATATGATCTTTTTCCTGTTCGGCTTAGCCTACCCAAGTTATTACACCCTGGGTTGAGTGGTGGGCGTGGATATAAGCGAGCCGGACTCGCCGGGACCCGAACCCGAGGTCTTCAACCTGCGATGCCAACTTGTTTAACCACTAGGCCATCGCGCCCACAAAATATATGTATATGCTCACAGCATAGGCACACTCTGGCTCTGGCTAGTAAAGCGAAAAATACAAATAGTATTTTTTCCCCAGAATTTTGAATGTCTCTGCAGGCGTTCGATTCTAAATTAGATGATTTGCGATTTGATTTCAATTTGAAATTAAATATATTTAAAGGATGCAATCTTCAAAAACCACATGTGCCAGTGTTTATATAAAATCATGGTTGTTCAGACACCCTAAGAGAATGGGTACCATCCGAAAAAAAAATTTAGCGAACTGGCAATATCTGTACCAAGAAGATATAAATGTCTTATAAATATAAAAAACACTATTTGTATCTCAGTTTCTCCATCATATGTTGCGCGTTGGCAGTAATTTAGTAAAAAATTTCTACTTTTATAACTGTGGTTTGATCGCTGAAATCACAAAATGTTAAAGAAAAATTGGTTCAGAGTTGAGGAAGTAAATGATCCCCCTCACTTGGAGGCACCAGGGGCAGGTTTATGTCTAGAAGTCTAATTTGAGCAGAAATGCCCGAAATACTTGGTTTAATTTGAACAAAATAAAATATCACAAATGCAACATTTGTACTTTTGCTGCAAATATTTGAAGTGATTCAGTGGTTTGTGGTATAGTCATATTATACCTTTTGCTTGGAAATATAAAATGGACGAATTTATAAGTTTTTTACGAGCAATTGCAATACAAACCCTTCCAGCAAATTTTGTTTGTTCTGATGTTCAGACATCTTAAAAAGTAATTGCTCATTTGACTGACTTGTATTTCAGAGAATTAAAGTAAAGAAATCATTCTAATTTCAACCTTTGTAAATTTGATGTAGCGTTTCATACCTTCCCACAAACTTTATATTTGCTCAATTCCTTAATTTCTTCCTCGTTGGCTTCTAGTTTCTCAACCTGATTCATCAGAAGATTCTTGACTTCACTTTGAGTTGAAACTTTAGAGATCGCACAGAAGAGTTTGGTCGTCATGTTGGTGATGGATCGAACATCAAGAGTGTGGACCTTAATTTGAATATATGATTGGAAATGGCGGGCAAATGATGATATTTATATGACAAGTCAAAGCGATAATTTAGATTGGAAACTGAGACTAGATCCCTGCAACTGCTGTTCTGCAAACAATCTAATTAGACTGGATCATATTATTTTTTGCGTAAATGTTCAAAGCAAAACTTCTTATTATTAAGACAACTAAATTTTTGTTTCATGAAACAAATGAAACAATAGACCTTTTATAGATGCGAATTCTGATGTATTTGAGTTTCACTACACAAAGAAGTCAGTGATAATATAACTCACAGAAGATAGTTTTTTTTAGATTACATTATGATCAACAAATGATTCTGGTATCAAATGCACCTCATATTCCTATACATTTGGGCGCTATGCAGGAAGCCGTTCAATACCAGGTAAGATTTTGTCACAATGTCTTGTGGTTGTCATGTTGGATCACTTCAAATATTTGCAGCATATGCTGCATTTCTGATATTTTATTCGTTCAAATTAAACCAAGTTTTTCGGGCATTTCTGCTCAAATTAGACTTCTATGCTTAAACATACACCTGATGCCTCCAAGTGAGGGTGGATCATTTACTTCAACTCTGAACCAATTTTCTTTAACATTTTGTGATTTCAGCGATCAAACCACAGTTATAAAAGTAGAATTTTTACTAAATTACTGCCAACGCGCAACCTATGATGGATAACCTTAGATACAAATAGTGTTTTTTATAAGACATTTATATCTTCTAGGTACAGATATTGCCAGTTCGCTAAACTTTTTTCGGATGGTACCCATTCTCTTAGGGTGTCTGAACAACCACGATTTTATATAACACTGGCACATGTGGTTTTTGAAGATTGCATCTTTTAAATATATTTAATTTCAAATTGAAATCAAATCGCAAATCATCTAATTTAGAATCGAACGCCTGCAGAGACATTCAAAATTCTGGGGAAAAAATACTATTTGTATTTTTCGCTTTACTAGCCAGAGCCAGAGTGTGCCTATGCTGTGAGCATATACATATATTTGTGGGCGCGATGGCCTAGTGGTTAAACAAGTTGGCATCGCAGGTTGAAGACCTCGGGTTCGGGTCCTGGCGAGTCCGGCTCGCTTATCCACGCCCACCACTCAACCCAGGGTGTAACAACTTGGGTAGGCTAAGCCGAACAGGAAAAGATCATCTTTCCAGTAATTGTAACCCTGTCCTTCTATAAGTGGCCGCTGTTACAGGGCCTTGGACAGGGTGATCCACTCAAAAGAAGTGGCTATAAAAAAAAAAATATATATGGCATTGCTTCCCGGCTTATGATGAATCGCTGAAATGAATTACAAGTATCTATTATGGCGACTAAATCTGCCCTCTGAAGCTTTTAAAATTTTTTCGCCTTTTTTTTCAAGTTTTAAATACGTCATTGAGTGCACATGAATAAACGCGATCACAAATTATATTGTTAATTCAGGCATGGGCCACAGAAGGGCACGCCTTGTTGTCGCGGCTCATCAGAGACTCATACTTAACATAAAAAATCTTGTGTCGTATCATTTCGATGTCAAATAATGACATCATAATGGGCACTGCAGGCAAAAAATATCGGAAAAATGGTGTTTTTGACCTCTCTGGCTATCGTTTTTTCCAAAATGGTGTTTTTCTCCTTGAATGACATAGACATAGTGTATTTCGAATTCTTCAAGCCTAAATATATTTCAGCGTCATCCTAATGCAAAAAAATTATAAAAAACACCATTTGTATCTCAGTTTCTCTATCATATGTTGCGCGTTGACAGTAATTTAGTAAAAATTCTACTTTTATAACTGTGGTTTGATCGCTGAAATCACAAAATGTTAAAGAAAATTGGTTCAGAGTTGAGGAAGTAAATGATCCCCCCTCACTTGGAGGCACCAGGGGCAGGTTTATGTCTAGAAGTCTAATTTGAGCAGAAATGCCCGAAATACTTGGTTTAATTTGAACAAAATAAAATATCACAAATGCAACATTTGTACTTTTGCTGCAAATATTTGAAGTGATTCAGTGGTTTGTGGTATAGTCATATTATACCTTTTGCTTGGAAATATAAAATGGACGAATTTATAAGTTTTTTACGAGCAATTGCAATACAAACCCTTCCAGCAAATTTTGTTTGTTCTGATGTTCAGACATCTTAAAAAGTAATTGATCATTTGACTGACTTGTATTTCAGAGAATTAAAGTAAAGAAATCATTCTAATTTCAACCTTTGTAAATTTTATGTAGCGTTTCATACCTTCCCACAAACTTTATATTTGCTCAATTCCTTAATTTCTTCCTCATTGGCCTCTAGTTTCTCAACCTGATTCATCAGAAGATTCTTGACTTCACTTTGAGTTGAAACTTTAGAGATCGCACATAAGAGTTTGGTTGTCATGTTGGTGATGGATCGGACATCAAGAGTGTGGATCTTAATAGAAATATAAGATTGGAAATGACAGACCAAGGTTCTTATTGTCAATGTCAAGTCATTGTGAAAATTTCACATTGTAAATTAGGATTCAAAGAAGACAAGTAAACAAGTTAAAACTATGGTTGGGAACTAGGATAGGATTTCATTTTTATCCTGCCGAGAATACAACTTAACCATATGATGTACCACGCCCACTCGTGCAAAAACTAGTTCCGAATCAAGGTGAAGATTTTGCCTTAACGTTTTGCTCATTTTCTAATACATGACATGATTGGTGGAGGAAACCGTGATCAGCGCTACCGTGCACCGGCACGGCAAGGCGTCCGACCGACCTCTCGTGTATAAAACTCCCTCACAGGATTCGTATCCAGGACGATAGAAATGCTTAGCGCGAAACGTATTTCCGAGACTGAGGTAATCGGGCACCTTAAACTACATCCCTGACTAACTAACTTGGCACCATAGCTAACAGACCATTAGTTAAATAGTCCAAACGCATCCCAGCTTGCGTTGCCACAGGGGTTTTCTTGCTGTTATTCGTTCATTCCTGGTAGATCTCTCCAATGATTCTACTTTACGTTATTATATTGATTTTATAAGACTACGAGGTAGAACTGGGCGGCATATCAATAAGACGGTAAATACCGGTATTGAGTTTTCCAAAATATAGTATCACGTTAATTTTCGAAATGTCGGTTTGCCGCGATACCAGTATTTCGTGATATACCGTCTAAAATGGGTGCAAGTTGATGCATTATCGCGTCAAATAAGAAAAAATGAAAACGGGCCTTTAGACCACTTACAATCACCCGCATTCAGATTCATGCACCTGTTTTTTTTTAACTAGATCGCGCATCACGTGGCTCTCTGAAACGACACAATAGCATGTTTTTGATAGCAGAAAATGGTCATAGTACCAGTAATACCGACATTTTGGCAGTGGTATGCCGGTATAAAATATCCCTGATGCCGCCCAGCTCTACTACTAGGCCAGTGAAAATCAGTATTTGTAACTAGGTAATTGAAAAAAGCTAAGTCAAACCTTTCCACAAACATCATATCTGCTCAGTTCCATAATTTTTTCTTCGCCAAATTCCAGTTCCTCCATCTGATCCATCAGAAGATTCCTTATTTCACGTTCAGCCGCAACTTTAGATATCGCAAGATAAAGTTCAGAGGTCATATTGGCGATAAATCGGACATCAAGATTGTGGATCTGAAAATTTCGTTCAATCATGTTTTTTATCTTAAAAATGGCGTTATAAGCAGAGAATCGAGAAAATCCAAAAAATAGAGCTCCAGTCACCACTTAAAAACACCGATTACATCTCTCCAAACTTTCCTAACTTGCGCTCGATACATCAAATATAACAAGTGTTACGGCAAGCAAAAAAAAGCCCCATAAAATTTTGAGTGATTACTGTAGAAATATCATTTCTAAAAAGCGATGTTCCCGAACACTTTTTTTGTGGTGATTCTACAAATCATATAATTCAGACAGCCCAGCACGAATACAACACTGCAGCTCGTAAATATTACTCATCATGTGAGTTTTATTTTGATTTTTGAATAAAAAGATAAAAACGTCGACCAAAACAAAGTTTGAAAATCCATCCTGAACTTACCTAAGTTATAGATGGGTTGAAATATGGATCGATTATTGAGTTTAATTTGTCATGTCTGGATCAAGCATGGCAGAGATGGAATATGGATAACATGATTTATCAGTGACCCATGTTTGACAAAATATAATAATTTTGAATTTGTTCATTATCTTATCACGTGGGTTGTAGATGAGACATGTAAACGAGATACGAATTATTCCAAGATCAGAATTTTTGCCAATCAAATCACAAGATTTTGATTTTTGAAAATTAGTTCTCAAATTTCTCAGAATGATGTGAAGATGTTTCGGAACTCACCTTTGCATTGCGAGTGTTTTGTTTGAAAGCTTTGATTCCATCTATTGTTATATCACATCCCGCAGCATTAAGTTTCTTCACCTGACATTGTGAAACAACTGATCCAAGTTCGCCGCAACCACCTGCTGTACCAAGGTTCTTGTTGCTGCTGACATCCAGTTCATCGAACTGAAACATATGACGTATGCGAAACTTTTAGTAGAAATGCATCAAGTAGAAAACTTTGTTTAATTTCAACTCTATGATAAAACGCAACCTCCCTCTTGGGATTCGAACCTGTGCCAGGACGATACGTTGCGCGTTCTCTGATGGCGGTTTGTCAGGGAAAATAGAGAGTAACACACGAAAAAAGCAAGAAAACAAGCCACAAATGCGCAATGAGCTACTTTAAATTTAAAACCGGCAGTTGCATCTGAGCGGAAAACATTCTATAAGATTTGTATACGAGATATGTCAGGAGAAAATATTGTCGACGTGGTGTGGTAGCCCGTGGCAACAAAAAACGCAGAGCCGTTTTATGAATGCATTAAAAAGTAACAAATCCCTGAAAACCTCCTGCGCTATTGGAACGCATAATATATATTCTTACAAAATGTAACTGGAGCCCTGAAATTCCCAATATTTCATTGATACAAGGAAAAAGCTAGTTTAATTTAAGATTTCTTCTTAGATTTTAAAATAAAAACAAAACAAATCTCTCTACTAAGTGATTTAGTACATTAAAGATCAAAACACATGTCATGTTCATGTTTGGATCAGGCATGGCAGAGCATGAAAATTGATGACATGATTTATCAGTGACCTATGTTTGCTCAAAGATAAGAGTTCTGGATTTGGTTATTATCTTATCACATGCGTTGTAGATGAGATACAAAGTATTTCATGATCAGAATTTGTTGCCCATCAAGGGACGTAGAAGTCCATTAAACTGAAACAAATATGCGAACTAGATGTGGCGAATTTATCAATAAAGGATGTCTAAATTAGAGAACTTTACTTTGGTTAAAACAAGTAAATCGTGGATAAACTTGATGGGTTACATATTCGGGTTCGTTTAATTAGAATTCTATATGAATTAAAGTTATATTTTAGTCTAATTTAACATTGTTTTTAATATTTTTTACGCGCCACCAGTATGCACTGATTTTTGTAGAATACATATCTTAAAGTTTTGGAGCGGACTTATAGATTGGGATGTCTAAAGTAGAACATTGGTTTTCTGGAATTTTTTATTGCTACAACTTCTTGGAATGGATAGCTCTGTACCAGCAACTACTTATAGACAGACAGAACCCGCCAGGACTCGAACCTGAGATATGCAACATGCGATGCCAACATGTTTAATCACTAGCCCGTCACGCCCACGAATCATTAAATAAAGTTAGTTCAAAAGTTGAGGAAAGAAAATGATCCCCCTCTCCCTTGAAGGCACCAGGGGTATGTTTAGGCATATAAGTCTAATTTGATCAGTAATGTCCGAAAAGTCGGTTTAATTTGAACGAATAAAATATCACAAATGCAGCATTTTTAATTTCGCGGCAAATATTTGAAGTGCTCAAGTGGTTTGTGGTATAGTCATATTATATCTTTTGTTTGGAAAAATTAAACGGACGAATATTTGATAATCAAACTTTCTGCGAGCAACTGCACTAGAAAAGCTCCCTGCAAATTTTATGCAAGTTCTTATGTTCAAACATCTCACTATGTAATTAATTATATGACCGATCGGATTGTAGAGAATTAAAGTAGGAAATCATTCCAATTTCACTCCTTTTTGAATATTATGTAGCGTTTCATACCTTCCCACAAACTTTATATTTGCTCAATTCTTTAATTTCTTTCTCATTGGCTTTTAGTTTCTCAACCTGATTCATCAGAAGATTCTTGACTTCACTTTGAGTTGAAACTTTAGAGATCGCACAGAAGAGTTTGGTCGTAATGTTGGTGATGGATCGGACATCAAGAGTGTGGATCTTAAAAGAAATATACGATTGGAAATGACAGGCAAATGATGATATTGATATGACAAATCAAAGGCGATAAATTCGATTAGAAACTGTGACCAGATCCCTTCAACTACTGTTCTGCCAACAATCTAGTCTAGTCTGGACCACATTATTTTTTTGCGAAAAGGTTCATGGCATAACTTCTTGTTATTCAGACAACTAAATTTTTGTTTCCTGAAACAAACGAAATAATAGAACTTTTATAGATGCGAATTCTGATGATTTTTTGCACAGAAAAATACTTAGCAAATGTACATACGTCGTGTACGCATTTTTCTTTGCCTTTGTTGGTGCAAGAGTTACACTAAATTCACAAAATACTATTTGAGTTTCACTACACAAAGAAGCCAGTGATAATATAACTCACAGAATATAGTTTTATTAGATTACATTATGATCAACGAATGATTTCTAAATACCCTTGTGATCAATAGGAATGACACAGGCGTTTTCTTTTATCCGCCCTTAAAAAAATACAAAGAGCATGCAAAACATTTCAAAGACAATGACTATGCCACTTGCTTCTATTACTGTGCTCTGTGGCAAAACGAAGTATTGAAAAAAATCGATGTTGACAACGTAATTAGAAGGTCATCCGTATCATACCTTCCCACAAACTTCATATTTGCTCAATTCCTTAATTTCTTCCTCATTGGCTTCTAGTTTCCCAACCTGATTCATCAGAAGATTCTTGACTTCACTTTGAGTTGAAACTTTAGAGATTGCACAGAAGTGTTTGGTCGTCATGTTGGTGATGGATCGAACATCAAGAGTGTGGATCTTAATAGGAATACATGATTGGAAATGACAAACCAAGGTATTTATCGCCAATGACAAGTCATAGTAAAATAATACATTGAAAATTAAGATTCAAATAAGACATGTAACCGAGTTGAAAGTTACGAATTAGGACACCATTCGATAATTAGGCAGATGATTCAATATCGATCTCGTTGTTATTTCTTCATTCCTGGTAAATCTCACTAACGATTCTACTTGATGCTACGATATTGCAAGACTACGAGGCCAGTGAAAATCAGTATTTGTAATAAGGTAATGGATTGAAGTTAAGTCAAACCTTTCCACAAACATCATATTTGCTCAGTTCCATAATTTCTTCTTCGCCAATTGTCAGTTCCTCCATCTGATCCATCAGAAGATTCTTTATTTCACATTCAGTCGCAGCTTTAGATATCGCAAGAGAAAGTTCAAAGGTCATGTTGGCGATACATCGGACATTTAGACTGTAGACCTGAGAAAGGGTCATTCATAAGGTTCATTTCAATACCGTTGCACCATAGTGTTGTTGTTACCAATCTTTTAAAAAAAAAGGAAAATGGAATTCTAAGCTGATAATCTCCTTACAATAAATTTTTATCTAAAGATGGAGTTATAAACTCAAAAAATTATGCGGACGATTGATTTTTTTGAATCGAGCATGTTATCACGCACCTTTCACCGAGCAACACAAACTGATATATACAACTTCACCTTCATTCGCGAGTGACTGCCAAATACTTCAATCTTTCGTTTCGTAAGTTCACAATTCTGCATGTTGAGTTCCTCAACTTCTATGTTCTCCAGAACAGAACCGAAAGTATCGAAACCTTCCACATCCATTGGGTTTCCACTGATGTTAAACTCTGATACCTGCAACCAAGTAAGATAAAATTTGACTAAACATATTAAGTGTGAATCACAGAATGTGCGCTCCACCTGTGACCCATGTTATACAATTCGGATATTTTAATTCAGGTCAATATATAGTAATATATACTTATATAGATAAAAATATTAATATTAAAATTTCACCTCAATTATTAAACAATTTCACATTTATTACTTTACAGAAAGGAGTTCAATAAGCCTTTGGAAGATTATTCTTGAAAATATTCAAATATGTCTTTAGTACGGATTCTATAAGGTGGTCAAGTTAACAATGGTCGATTAATCGCAATCAACATCCCAATAATCTTTGGTGTGTGGGAACCACATTGAACGTGTTTGATTCCAAACAAATCAGGCACGTAGACCGGTGCCCATTCCTTACACGAGCATAATAACTTAAAGTAAACATAAGAAGTAAAAATAAAAAGGTTTTACCTTCAAACCAGAATTTTTCAAATTGGATTCCATACTTTGCAGTAGCTCAGAGTTGAGCCGGCATTTTGCCAAATTCACTTGATCTAGTTGACCACAACGTCTCATAACTGACGACATTGCGTACATTCCTGCTTCAGTGAAAGACTCGCCTTCAAAGTTGATATCACGAACATGAGATTGAATAAGCTCGGCATCATTGGCTTCGTACAACGCTCCAAACAATTCCAACTTTTGATAGGATCTCTCACATCGACTAATCACAGTTGCAAGGGTTTTCTTCAAAAATTTCCTCTTGTTTTCTTTTTCTTCCACTGAAGATCCTGCAACCCAGGATTCAGATAATTAAAGATTAATTAGCACTTGCTCGGGCATCGTTTTTTCTCCTATAACTTTACTAATTCTTAAACAGAGAGCGTATAACAGAAATCAAGATTTAATACTTGAGAACTTGTTTGATCTTCAAAAATAGGGGATATTCTACTAGATCGATACAATTTTCTCGGTTGCATGAAATATAGATCAAAGTAGATATTTGATTACACAGCATGGCCCATAGATAAATCAATAATTTATCAAAAAACGTTTAATTCTCGAAGGTCAATCAATCTTTTCTGTCAATCTTGGGCCGAGTGTTAAGTATAGGATTAAGTTAGTGTCATATCGTCAAAATTTCAGCTTGGAAGCCTATCAGTTTTGATCATTTTCCAAATCTCTGTAAACTTTGTGCTTATATTTTTTGTTGTCGTGTCTTCATTTTGGGGATTTTAAAATACACTATGTCTGAGAGACGGATTTGACAAATGTTTCCGAATGCAAACGCTTTAAACCCACCTGGATCAAAAAGTTCTCTATGATCTGAACTTCCTTGCGTAAGCATAGAAATGACCACTAGTGTTTCAAAAACGACCGTTCAAGTGCTATGAGCCATGAGGAATCTCTAAGATTTTGGAAAATTACATATTTATTTGCCAAATACATTTCGCGGTAAAATTTTTCACCAATCACTGGCCTGACTCAATCGGACAAGAACCATTTTTAAACTACCACATATTACAACTTAGTTATCCTGGTATGAGAATTATAGTAATAAACATTGAAGATGCCCTTGGTAAAATTTATAAGTGATACGGCTAAACGGTTGTGGTTCAATTTTGCACGGATCATTTTTTACTTGGTATCCTGACTAGAGTCGTCTAAAATATTCGATTCAGAATATCCGAATCATATATTATTCGATTTCTGCAAGAATTCGAAATAAAAAATGATAATTTTTATTTTTTTATTATAAATAAGTGTGAATTTTCAAGTAAATTATAATCTAATAAAAAGATGTCTTTGTTTTTTTATATGACTTCCGATTCGAATACTCTGTTCGACTCAGAAATCCGAAGATATTTGATTTTATCCATCCCTGGTGGGATCGGTGAAACTGATTCTGTTGCTAATTGAGGTTGATTTCGACAAAATTTGGAAATTCTCATTCAGTCAGAAAAATTGGTCATTTTATTTAGACGACACCAAGATTCCTTAAGAATGAAACCGACTAAAGGGCGTATAAATTTTTACTATTACTTGTTGTATTTAGGCGAGACGATGTTTTCTACCCTGTTTCAGGCAATGATTAAAATAAGAGCGTACCGATTATAAGATCTTTCATGAAGTCGGTTTTAATCTTTTGATTCAAAACGATTCCGCTCAGCAGACGCAGAACAACGGCCCAGTGATCGTTATGAATTTGTTCAGAGATAAATGAACAAAATGATGGAAAAGTCATGTTGGCGATGTAGAGAGCTGAGAGTATTTCTTGAAGGATTTGATGGCTAAAAAATAGGACCTTGTCCCCCTCCATAAGATGTTGACTCAGCGTGTTGTTTCTGGGTACTTTTATTACTATATCTCCGACTTCACATGCTTCAAGTTCAAACTTGCACAAATCATCAAAAGTGAAAACGACTCGTTTCTCTTTGGTCCCTTCGAATGACATTTTCATCAACTTGTGAAGTATTCTTGGTATCTGTGATTGTTCCATAGTGTGCTTTGATCGCTTTAAATTGTTGAGTATTTGAATCATCACTTCTGTCATTGTATCAGGTGGATTCTCAGGGTTAGATTTGTGAACGATTGCATTGAAAATTAGGAATAATGGAACAGATGAGAATGGTACGAGTGCAGGTGATTGGAGCGTTAACTTTCTCCACGATTCTTCTCCGGTTTCACCTAAAACTGCAACAAATAATTTCTCAATATCTTTCCGAACTAGACCTGCGAGTGAAACTATGAATTGAGGCCTCAATTCAAAAGGAAGGGATGCGATGCTGTGCTCACGTGAAGAAATAAGAATGGTCGCATTAGGAAAGAGATTGCCTATGATGAGGTTGTACATAATTGTAGCTGTGCTTGATTTATCATAAAGCCCCATCTTGTTGTACTTTATTCGAATATTCCAAGAAGCCTGATCTAGACCATCAAGAACAAACATTAACACAGACTGATTTTTCTGAATCCATTTATATCCTTCTTCCAATTCCGTTTGTGTCAGGTTCGATGCATTCTTCCCAAACAGCAATTCGCAGGGAGTTATCGCTTCTTCTGGACTGGTTGCTTTGTGAACAGGAATATCTTTAATATTCAGGTGATGAACGAATTTGAACTGACGTTTCTGCCGTCGAAACAATCGAGTGAATAAACTGTCACCTGATCTGGCTTGCTTTACTAATTTGTTGGCTGAAAGAACACTTCTAGTTAGACGTTTTACGATCGTTGTTTTACCACTTCCTGCCTGCCCAACCACCGCCATGTATCTGCAACTAGGCTTACCCAACTGTTCCACAACTTCACAAGGAGTTATCACTTCACCAACATTTCCATCTTTGGCTGTGACAGTGAATTCTGATTCCTTCTTATACTCTGTAGTATCGGGCACCATTTCGCCACTGTAGAAACGCGTCACTTGTCTTAGCTGGGGGTTGACTTCAAAATCAGGTTCTTTTAGTTCTTGCTCTTTATAACTTTCCGTAACGTTCACGTTTGTTTTCTTCCATGACGTTTCATTCAAAGAATTTACAAATTTTTCTTCGTGGATTCCTATGGTGTTAAAATATTGAAAATAATTATAAAAACTTAAAACTATTGTGCGGAATATCAATCTGTAACTGTGTGTACACAGTTGCATAAAAACTTTACCTTCCTTTTGACCTCTTTTATATTTCATGCGTGCGACTAATATGAGGTCTTGAAATTATTCTTGAATAGTTCATGTCAGGACTGTGTTTCAATCTCAAAGCATCTTCATATGCTTTTTGGTCGATCAATAATATAAATCAACGATATATGTATGACCCATGCATGTGACAAACACGAAATGAAGTTATAAATGAATGTGCCAAGCATGTGTTCAATTAATCTCGAACCATACCTTCACACGACAGACATGATGCAGAGTTCTGAAAGTGCAATTGGTTTATGTCAAATCAGTTTCGAAGTATGTATTTACACTATTTTGGAACTGTCGAATGGTATATGTATGGGCCATGTATGGGACAGGCAAGGTATTGTGTCTTGAAATTATGTCTGAGTTTTTCATCTCAGGTCTGTGCCAAATTAGCATCAAAGCCCATCTTCAAATGTTTTTTGACCAATTCAATGATATATTATAGGCCATACATGGAACAGACACGATGTTCAAACCGAAATCATCAAAGGGGAAATCCGAATACCAAATTCGACTCCTCGCACGCCACTATACCACTGGACCTGCAATATCACATCATTGGCTAGATTTAATTTTAAGAGATTATATTTTTCTCCATTCGTATTTTGATGCATTCCGTACTGAGCAAGAGTCAGTTCCCAAAGAAAAATCAACCAACTGCGGAATCAGTTCCCAAAGAAAAATCAACCAACTGCTACTCGATAACATAGCGCTACTAAAAGATGGAGTCCCAGCAACTGCACTCTAAATGACAACATTCCAAACGGAACTGAACCGTCATGGTAAAGTGTAGTGAGTGGTATCTATCCTGGGCGATGGTAAAACCATCTACCACCACTTGGTTTCCTTTTTGTCGCCTCTTACGACATGCAGGAAATACGCTAGGACTATTCTAAAGTCCGGACCTACAGAAAGAGCTAAGTGTAAAAGATTATGCGACATAAGCTCTTTTCGACTATGATCTTAGACATAAATCACATTTGGACAGCTTGTCCTGCAAAAGCCTGAAGCAATTCATTGTCATCACCTGTTTACTGGATTGTGACAGAAAAGCTAACATCCTAGAACAAATTGACTTAAAAAGATGGAACAAAAAGTTCCCATCCACCCAGAGTTTTTGATCAAGGTTTCAGATATTGCAGGTTTAATGCCACAGCTAGTAGTATGATAATAATAACTAAAACTGTGTACACAGTACTACAAAGGCTTTCGCATGACGTGACTGTCATCCCTGGAACTTCAATCTCAACTCTAACATGAGCCGTGGTCGTATGATGAAACCGACAACAGCTGCCGAATGTGCACCAAATGAATGACGCGGGTTCGAACCCCAACTAAGTATGTTCAAGATCGACGAACGAAAAGGGTTTTAAAATGACCAATACATGCGGGATGTCCCTGGGCGATGACAAATGTAGTTTTGCAAAAATTAATTTCCATTTGACATGATATTAAATCAGGTAATGTATGCTATCGCTGGAATTCAAATAAATCATATATACACCATGGGCTGTGCCAAATCATTCTGAAAGCATATCAACAATATATGTATGATCCATGAACGGAACAGGCCGGATGTAATGTTTTGAAACTATGATTGGATCAGTCATCTTGTGTGCGGCCATGTAAGAGACAAACAAGATGAAGACTCCAATAAATTTTTGATCATCATAAGTCAAATCAGTTACAAAGTATTCACACGTATTGGCGAATAAATGATGTATGGGTCATGTATGTTACAGACATACTTCCAGACACAGTACTGCGAGGGCTTTCGCCTGACCATAATAATAATAAACACTGTCATTACTAAATTATTCACGGGAACTCACACAAGATCTAAAAGATGTCTCACAGCACACAGACTTCAGAACCAAATTTCTAGCTGACAAACAAAGTCATGCAAAAATCAAAGTTCACTTGTCATGATATTGAATCAGGCAATGCATACTACCGCTATAGTCCAAAGAAATCATATATACACTATGCCCTGTATCAAATCAGTCTCGAACTTATCTTTAGATCTTTTGATCGAATCAATGACAAAGTTATGGATCATGCATGGAACAGGCAGGATGTGATGACTTGAAATTATGAAAGGGACAAACAATATGCGAAGATCTCAAATAACACTTGGATCATTTATGTCAAGTCTACGCCTGTGTATTAGACAGACATGATGTGGAGTCTTAAAATTGCAATTGGATAATTTTTTCTCAGGACTATGTGAAATCAGTTACAAAGCATATATTTACATTCATTTGATCTATCCAATGATGATATATGTGTGGCTCATGCATGGGACAGACCAAGTAAGGACTCTATAAATTATTCTTGGGTTATTCATCTCACAACTTTGCCAAATCAGTAACAAATTCCATCTTTCCACTCTTTTCGATTTATCCAATGATATATGTGGGGCCCATGCATGGGACAGACAAGGTATGAAGTTTTGAGATTATAATTGAATCATTTATAATGGGACTGTGTCAAATCAGAGGTAAATCCGATCTTTACACTCTTTTTGATCTATCCAATGTTATATGTATGGGCCATACATGATGCTGACATAATAAAAATATAGAAAAATTTATGTGGATGAATCTAGTAAAGAATAACTACTACCCCCCCGGCATTCAATAAACATCTTTTAGGGTATTCTGAACCCATGCATGGGTCATACATGATACTGATATAGCTACGAATACCTATACTTCAACTATTTTTGCATCAGAAATGTCGAATCCTTCTTGAATTTCATCCTAACCTTTTTCATAACCAATTTTAGAATGCATATGTAGGCCATACATGATACTTACATGAAGTGGGGTCCTAAAATTTTTAAATATGGTCCCAAGATTTTTAAAAGTCACTGAACATAGTCATACGTCTCCCAGGAGAAAACAATTTTCTATTCCAAATAGCAAAAATAAAACAAATTTGAGCTCTGTAATCACACCAGCAAGCCGAACCATCAGACTTAACGCTCTACTGAATATTCTTTGTTTGAGCTAGAATCAATGCCTCATAAAATAGCTTTTGAACTGACAAAACTGGCCAATTTGCAGTCCCTATATTGTAGAAACAAAGATACAGAACAGAACACTTTCGAAGCTTCCATGCAAAAAGCCATTTCGAATTCCAGAAAAGATTTTTGGTTGAATTTTGACTGAAAATCTAGAATCCAGGAGACTTTGAAACTGAATATGGACTGAAAAGCTTTCAGCTATACAGACCTTTTGACTAAAATTTTATATCTCTAGATCTTGTACCTGGATCTTAGAGCAAAAGCCTGAATAAAAAACGTAGAATTTCAATAAGACGTACACTTAAGAATGAAGCCTTCATATACAATTTAATATTTACCTCCAAATACTTTGCTGTATGCTGCTCCTAGAATACCTGGAAGATAAAGATATTTTTAAATCAATGAAAATACAAAGAAAGCTTTGATTGAAGAAAATATTCCAAAACGCAAGGTCATATCATATTATGCTATATATATGGACAATGCATGGCGGGGTAGACACGGTTTGGATTCTTGAGATTATATATTGGCCATGTGTGTCAGGAATGTATCAATCAAGTTTCTTTCTGATCGATTCAAAGATATATGTATGGGTCGCAAAGGTTCAGTCCGAAAGTTATTGAAGGATACATTTTTTAAACCACCAAACATTAACAAAGTAATTCAAATTCAGATCAAATATAATTTTCAATAAATTGCTTAAATCCGGATGCTAAATTCGCCTCCTGCACATTCAGAGACCATGTGGACGAAATATGGCGTCATCGACTAAAATTTGTCTAATGAACCAATTTTAAGAGGTCATATCAGATGAACAAAGAAGTACAAAAAGTACGTGCCATATTGCTATATCTATTCACCGACTATGAATTGAGACACTTAGCCCACTATATCTCGATTGTGCAGCTTTGATGGTCGGATAAAATAGCATAATAGTAACAACAAAAAAACATAGAATTTCAATAAGATTTCCACTTCAGAGCGTAGACCTCTATTATAGGGTCTGATACTAGGCCACAGTACTGAGTATATAAATGAGCGACATGAAATACTAATTTAGTCATTGTAAACTAGAATTTGTTTGAAGAAAATGCAGACTTGACATTAAAAAAACGCCTAATCGAGCCCAGTATGCTTGAGAATTTACAGCACACCCAGGCTAAACTTGTTCCATTGTCTCCCTGGTTAGAGTCTGACAGCTGCCCGTTAATTACCTTCTTATGTGAAACCTGATAATAAATTGTACGAAACTGGTAGGCTATCGACAAAAGCACAACATTCTACTTCGGAGCGGAACAGAGTAACAACCCCAAAACCAGCAGCGACTCTTCACTGAATATTTTAACAAAAACGAGTCTTAAAGCAGTTTTATGCAGTGGAAAGATTCGTGAAATATTTGCCAAAAATGAGGCACCGACTACTTGTAGGGTGCTGTGGGAATATTGTACGTTGTTTACTTTAGTTTGTTTCTTTACATTAACAATTACTTGCCGCATCGCGTTACCAACTTGGTCTAGTTCTGCTTACTTATGTTTTGTCCGCGCTTAAGTTGGGAGCATATTGAGCTCTCGCTTAGGTTTGACATCTTTGACATCTTTCCAGTAATTGTAACACTGTCCGTCTATAAGTGGCCGCTGTTAAAGGGCCTCGGACAGTGTGACCCACTCTAAGAAGTGGCTATAAAAAAAAAACCTGATAACCAACTTTACAAAACTGGTAGGATAAATACCCAAGCGTTTGGCTATCGACGAAAGCACAACGTTCCATTTCAAGGCGGAACAGAGTAACAACCCCAAAACCTGTAGAGAATCTTCACTGAATATATCAGCAAAACGATTTTTAAAGCAGTTCTGTGCAGTGGAAATATTTGCCAAAAACGAGGCACCGACTACTTGTAGTGTGCAGTGGGAATATTGCATGTTGTTTACTTTAGTTTGTTTGTTTACATCAATGATTACCTGCCGCACCGCAGTACCGACTTGGTCTAGTTCTGTTTACTTATGTTTTGTCTGTGCTTAAGTTAGGACCAAATGAGCTCTCGTTTAGGTTAATGTTTATCTGCTTTTTGTGAATCATCACATGGCGTTGTCGACTTGTTAAATGGATTTATCTAACCTGGATGTTGTTGTTGGACTTATCGAAAGAAATATTGCCGCTCTCCAATTCGATGAGCTTATACAAGCCTTGGGAGACCCTGAATATCACAGCGCAGAAATCCGTTGGCAAAGTTTCATTGGCATTCGCGTTGAAAGCAGAGGTTGACAAGAGATAAAGTCATTCCTCCTACAGTAGAAGTCCCACATGCATTCGCCGAAATGTGGGCACAAGCTATTGCGAAAACACAAGCCGCTGCGATGCAGAGTGAGGCTGCAGTCACGGATCTCCAGGGGGCAGTTGCGAACTTCCAAAGGGAAGCAGAAACACCTGGATTAGCAAAGTTTCACATAAAGCTATAAGATATCTTGCCCGATGATACTAACTTTAGACTTTACAAAACTTGGTGAAATTCTTGGTCAGCCCATTATTTCGCAGCTGATGAAAATGGCGCAACAAGATCAAATAGCAACATTGTTGACATTCTGTTTACCTGGCCTACTAGACAAGATCAGACATGACGCCGGGATCGAACACGACACCACCCTGTCACTTACTTAGTTCAAGATAAACTGTCGGACTATTTCAGGAACTACGGGAATAAAGGAACTACAGGATAAAGGTTGCAAGATCAATTCCCATTCCAGAACGGTACGAAATTAGAGAACAAATCGGCGATCAATAACGTCAGGGAATTATCGAACGAGTTGGCGATAGATATGGGATTGTGGTAATATTGTATGTTGTTTACATCAATGATTACTTACCGCACCGCGGTACCGACTTGGTCTAGTTCTGTTTACTTATGTTTTGTCTGTGCTTAACTAAGGAGCAAATGAGCTGTCGTTTAGGTTGATGTTTATCTGCATTCTTGTAAATCATTACAGATGCAAATATGCTTTGTTGCTCATCAGAACCACGTAGCTTTGCTACATTCTGAATAAGAGGAGAATATTCTGCAAAATTTATTTTAATCACATTTAAGAATAGAAGTACTAAACTTTATGACCTATCCTTATAGACCTAGATAGAATAGAACGCATTTACCTGATGGACGCATCCCAGTGTAGACAGGATCCGGTTCTTCACCAGCAGTCGGTCGTGTTGGTTGAGTACGTGATGATCCGGGGTTTTCTTCCCTCGGTGTTGTAGTTTGTGATGAGGACGACGCACCTGAAAATGACGATAATGATATGTATATTTTAAGATTTTGAAATAAACAACTTGTTCTCCTGGTAATTCAGCTACAGAAAACACCAATCATACTTTATGTCAGTCCTTTCCAGGTATCAATAATAAAACTTTATATCAACGAGAATAATTTAATCTGAATTCCACAAAGTATGCGAATCTTTGAGAAGTTTTATAAATGTTGCATTAGATTTACTTTCGTTCATTGTTTTCATACATTCATCCCAGAATAAAATTATTTTTCCGATTTGCTACAGTTTTATTAGATATTGAATTTGGTATTAATTTTTATTTCTTCATGTCTTGTGATGATTGGTATGAAAATTATTAAATGTCAGAATCTCTTTTTTCAACTTCCAAAGGTTTTACACAAATTGCTAAAAATATTGTTAAAGAGAAATTATATTTTATGAAACTTCCATTGTTACATTGGAATGAAAATCATATCACAACATGCAGGGTTCTAAATTTTCACATGGAGATTATATTTCTCAAAATGCAATAACTTATCATGAACAAACAAAAAAAATAGGACTAATGATATTTTCGTCGAAGTAGATTCCAAGCAAGATTAGAAACGACACCTAAAATAGCCTACAAAGACGACCAATGTGAAAAAGAGCAACATATAATGAAATGTATGAAAATATAAATCATGGTTAAACAAAGTCAAAAAACAAATAATTACCGTGGACATGTGTGATATTTTGTACGACTTTCTCTATATTGATCTTGTCAGCACGAACTTCTTGAATTTGAGAACCTGAAATATTTGTTGTTAAATAATAAATATTTGCAAAATAAATTTATTAAAAGTTCTGAAACTTTTTCAGTAATAGAAAAATATGAAGAAATACAAACATAACAATACGATCTGATAAACTTTTTTCAAACATGTATCGTCTATCTGCGACTCAAGAAATATAGGAGGTTTCCTTGTCTGTGCATGTAAATATTCGTCGACTCTACAATCTTGGGCGTTCATTTTTCGTATTTGTTTTTAATCAATTCCATTTTACTTTCAGCAGATGTTAAAAATAGCAGAGAAGCTGAAATACTGTTTATAGTTGTCGAAAATTTGCACGAAGCCACACTATTGTCGTGTGTGATAGCCAAATCCGTATCATTTGGGGGTTCAGGCATAATAGCACCAAATATACGGATCAGTATTTTTTACTGGGATGGCCCGGTCTATGCCGGAAAACTGCATGGACCGAGCAATGGAATTACCCGAGATCATGCTTGACACAATAATTTTCTGAGATGTTAGACCCAGTGAGACGCTAGTTAGACCCAACTCGTGCTGTTAGAACTCGTGAGACGCTAGTACACACAAGTGAGACGCTAGACACAACTCGTGAGACGCTAGACCCCAACTCGTGAGACGCTAATACACACTCGCGAGACGCTAGAC